>JASCYN010000149.1:14309552-14385295 GCA_030408155.1 Lophura swinhoii | reverse complement strand
GTATTTGTGGGTGAAAAGGTCCTATTTGAAAGGGGGGAAACGTGGTATTTCTCGGAGAAGATGTGATCTATTTGGGAGAAATCTGGCATGTCTGGAAGAAACTGTCCTATTTGGGGGATAAAACAGGTATTTGTGGGAGAAAAGGTCCTATTTGAAGGGGGAAAGCTGGTATTTCTTGGAGAAGATGTGATCTATTTGGGAGAAATGAGGTCTTTCTGGAAGAAAATGTACAATTTGGGGGGGAGAAGGCTGGTAGTTTTCGGTGAGAAGGTCCTATTTCAGGCGGAATCCTGGCATTTCTTGGAGAAGATGTGATCTATTTGGGAGAAATGTGGCATTTCTGGAAGAAAATGTCCAATTTGGGGGGAGAAGGCTGGTAGTTTTTGGTGAGAAGGTCCTATTTCAGGAGGAATCCTGGCATTTCTTGGAGAAGATGTGATATATTTGGGAGAAATGTGGCATTTCTGGAAGAAACTGTCCTCTTTTGGGGCTAAAAGAGGTATTTGTGGGTGAAAAGGTCCTATTTGAAGGGGGAACCCTGGTATTTCTTGGAGAAGATGTGATCTAATTGGGAGAAATGTGCCATGTCTGGAAGAATATGTCCTATTTGGGGGGGAGAAGGGTGGTATTTGTGGGAGAAAAGGTCCTATTTCAGGAGGAATCCTGGTATTTCTTGGAGGAGACGTGATATGTTTGGGAGTAATGTGCCATTTCTGGAAGAAACTGTCCTCTTTTGGGGATAAAAGAGGTATTTGTGGGTGAAAAGGTCCTATTTGAAGGGGGAAACCTGGTATTTCTTGGAGAAGATGTGATATGTTTGGGAGAAATATGGCATTTCTGGAAGAAACTGTCCTCTTTTGGGGATAAAAGAGGTATTTGTGGGTGAAAAGTTCCTATTTGAAGGGGGAAAGCTGGTATTTCTTGGAGAAGATGTGATCTGTTTGGGAGAAATGTGGCCTTTCTGGAAGAAACTGTCCTGTTTTGGGGATAAAACAGGTATTTGTGGGAGAAAAGGTCCTATTTGAAGGGGGAAAGCTGGTATTTCTTGAAGGAGATGTGATATACTTGGGAGTAATGCGGCATGCCTGGAAGAAACTGTCCTATTTTGGGGATAAAAGAGGTATTTGTGGTTGAAAAAGTCCTATTTGAAGGGGGGAAACCTGGTATTTCTTGGAGAAGCTGTGATCTATTTGGGAGAAATCTGGCATTTCTGGAAGAAACTGTCCTATTTGGGGGGAGAAGCCTGCTATTAGTGGGTGAAAAGGTCCTATTGAAGGGGGAAAGCTGGTATTTCTTGGAGAAGATGTGATATGTTTGGGAGAAATGTGGCATTTCTGGAAGAAGCTGTCCTTTTTTTGGGGGGTGAAGGCTGGTATTTGTGGGTGAAAAGGTCCTATTTGAAGGGGGAAAGCAGGTATTTCTTGGAGAAGATGTGATATATTTGGGAGAAATGTGCCATGTCTGGAAGAAACTGTCCTATTTGAGGGATAAAGAGGTATTTGTGGGTGAAAAGGTCCTATTTGAAGGGGGAAACGTGGTATTTCTTGGAGAAGATGTGATATATTTGGGAGAAATGTGGCATGTCTGGCATAAACTGTCCTATTTTGGGGATAAAAGAATTTTTTGTGGGTGAAAAGGTCCTATTTGAAGGGGGAAACTTGGTATTTCTTGGAGAAGATGTGATATGTTTGGGAGAAATGTGGCCTTTCTGGAAGAAACTGTCCTATTTTGGGGATAAAAGTGGTATTTGTGGGTGATAAGGTCCTATTTGAAGGGGGAAACGTGGTATTTCTTGGAGAAGATGTGATATATTTGGGAGAAATGTTGCATGTCAGGAAGAAACTGTCCTATTTTGGGGATAAAAGAGGTATTTGTGGGTGAAAAGGTCCTATTTTAAGGGGGAAACGTGGTATTTCTTGGAGAAGA
Organism: Lophura swinhoii; assembly: GCA_030408155.1. NCBI lineage: Eukaryota > Metazoa > Chordata > Aves > Galliformes > Phasianidae > Lophura > Lophura swinhoii. Next base: position 14,383,369 of record JASCYN010000149.1, on the reverse strand, counting down.
TGTGATATATTTGGGAGAAATCAGGCATTTCTGGAAGAAAATGTAATATTTGAGGGATAATACAGGTATTTGTTGGAGAAAAGGTCCTATTTGAAGGGGGAAACCTGGTATTTCTTGGAGAAGATGTGATATATTTGGGAGAAATCTGGCATGTCTGGAAGACACTGTCCTTTTTGGGGGATAAAACAGGTATTTGTGGGTGAAAAGGTCCTATTTGAAGGGGGAAACCTGGTATTTCTTGGAGAAGATGTGGTATATTTGGGAGAAATGTGGCCTTTCTTGAAGAAACTGTCCTCTTTTGGGGATAAAAGAGGTATTTGTGGGTGAAAAGGTCCTATTTGAAGGGGGAACCCTGGTATTTCTTGGAGAAGATGTGATCTAATTGGGAGAAATGTGGCATTTCTGGAAGAAAGTGTCCTGTTTTGGGGATAAAACAGGTATTTGTGGGAGAAAAGGTCCTATTTGAAGGGGGAAAGCTGGTATTTCTTGAAGGACATGTGATATACTTGGGAGTAATGCGGCATGCCTGGAAGAAACTGTCCTATTTTGGGGATAAAAGAGGTATTTGTGGTTGAAAAGGTCCTATTTGAAGGGGGAAACCTGGTATTTCTTGGAGAAGCTGTGATCTATTTGGGAGAAATCTGGCATTTCTGGAAGAAACTGTCCTATTTGGGGGAGAAGCCTGCTATTAGTGGGTGAAAAGGTCCTATTTGAAGGGGGAAAGCTGGTATTTCTTGGAGAAGATGTGATATGTTTGGGAGAAATGTGCCATTTCTGGAAGAAACTGTCCTTTTTTGGGGGGAGAAGGCTGGTATTTGTGGGTGAAAAGGTCCTATTTGAAGGGGGAAAGCTGGTATTTCTTGGAGAAGATGTGATATATTTGGGAGAAATGTGGCATGTCTGGAAGGAACTGTCCTATTTGAGGGATAAAGAGGTATTTGTGGGTGAAAAGGTCCTATTTGAAGGGGGAAACGTGGTATTTCCTGGAGAAGATGTGATATATTTGGGAGAAATGTGGCATGTCTGGCATAAACTGTCCTCTTTTGGGGATAAAAGAGGTATTTGTGGGTGAAAAGGTCCTATTTGAAGGGGGAAACGTGGTATTTCTTGGAGAAGATGTGATATGTTTGGGAGAAATGTGGCCTTTCTGGAAGAAACTGTCCTATTTTGGGGATAAAAGTGGTATTTGTGGGTGAAAAGGTCCTATTTGAAGGGGGAAACCTGGTATTTCTTGGAGAAGATGTGATATATTTGGGAGAAATGTTGCATGTCAGGAAGAAACTGTCCTATTTTGGGGATAAAAGAGGTATTTTTGGGTGAGAAGGTCCTATTTGAAGGGGGAATCCTGGTATTTCTTGGAGAAGATGTGATATATTTGGGAGAAATGTGGCATTCCTGGAAGAAACTGTCCTCTTTTGGGGATCAAAGAGGTTTTTTTTGGGGAAAAGGTCCTATTTGAAGGGGGAAACGTGGTATTTCTTGGAGTAGATGTGATCTATTTGGGAGAAATGTGGCATTTCTGGAAGAAACTGTCCTCTTATGGGGATAGAACAGGTATTTGTGGGTGAAAAGGTCCTATTTGAAGGGGAAAACCTGGTATTTCTTGGAGAAGATGTGATATATTTGGGAGAAATGTGGCATTACTTGAAGAAACTGTCCTCTTTTGGGGATAAATATGTATTTGTGGGTGAAAAGGTCCTATTTGAAGGGGGAAACCTGGTATTTCTTGGAGAAGATGTGGTATATTTGGGAGAAATGTGGCATTTCTGGAGTAAACTGTCCTCTTTTGGGGATGAAACAGGTATTTGTGGGTGAAAAGGTCCTATTTGAAGGGGGAAAGCTGGTATTTCTTGGAGAAGATGTGGTATATTTCGGAGAAATCTGGCATTCCTGGAAGAAACTGTCCTCTTTTGGGGATAAAAGAGGCTTTTTGGGGAAAAGGTCCTATTTGAAGGGGGAAAGCTGTTATTTCTTGGAGAAGATGTGATATGTTTGGGAGAAATGTGGCATTTCTGGAAGAAACTGTCCTCTTATGGGGATAAAACAGGTATTTGTGGGTGAAAAGGTCCTATTTGAAGGGGGAAAACCTGGTATTTCTTGGAGAAGATGTGATCTATTTGGGAGAAATGTGGCATGTCTGGAAGAAAATGTCCTATTTGGGGGGAGAAGTGTGGTATTTGTGGGAGAAAAGTTCCTATTTCAGGAGGAATCCTGGTATTTCTTGGAGGAGATGTGATATGTTTGGGAGAAATGTGCCATTTCTGGAAGAAACTGTCCTCTTTTGGGGATAAAAGAGGTATTTGTGGGTGAAAAGGTCCTATTTGAAGGGGGAAACCTGGTATTTCTTGGAGAAGATGTGATTTGTTTGGGAGAAATATGGCATTTCTGGAAGAAACTGTGCTCTTTTGGGGATGAAACAGGTATTATTGGGTAAAAAGGTCCTATTTGAAGGGGGAAACCTGGTATTTCTTGGAGAAGATGTGATATATTTGGGAGAAATGTGGCATGTCTGGAAGAAACTGTCCTATTTTGGAGATAAAACAGGTATTTGTGGGTGAAAAGGTCCTATTTGAAGGGGGAAACCTGGTATTTCTTGGAGAAGATGTGATATATTTGGGAGAAATGTGGCATGTCTGGAAGAAACTGTCCTATTTGGGGGATAAAACAGGTATTTGTGAGAGAAAAGGTCCTATTTGAAGGGGGAAAGCTGGTATTTCTTCGAGAAGATGTGATCTATTTGGGAGAAATGTGGCCTTTCTGGAAGAAAATGTCCCATTTGGGGGGAGAAGGCTGGTAGTTTTCGGTGAGAAGGTCCTATTTCAGGAGGAATCCTGGCATTTCTTGAAGAAGATGTGATAAATTTGGGAGAAATGTGGCCTTTCTGGAAGAAAATGTCCAATTTGGGGGTAGAAGGCTGGTAGTTTTGGGTAAGAAGGTCCTATTTAAGGAGGAATCCTGGCATTTCTTGGAGAAGATGTGATATATTTGGGAGAAATGTGGCATTTCTGGAAGAAACTGTCCTCTTTTGGGGATAAAAGAGGTATTAGTGGTTGAAAAGGTCCTATTTGAAGGGGGAAAGCTGGTATTTCTTGGAGAAGATGTGATATATTTGGGAGAAATGTGGCATTTCTGGAAAAAAATGTCCTCTTTTGGGGATAAAAGAGGTATTTCATGGAGAAAAGGTCCTAATTGAAGGGGGAAACCTGGTATTTCTTGGAGGAGTTGTGATATATTTGGGAGAAATGTGGTATTTCTGGAAGAAAATGTCCAATTTGAGGGATAAAAGAGGTATTTGTGAGAGAAAAGGTTCTATTTGAAGGGGGAAACGTGGTATTTCTTGGAGAATATGTGATATATTTGGGAATAATGTGGCATGTCTGGAAAAAACTGTCCTATTTTGGAGATAAAAGAGGTATTTGTGGGTGAAAAGGTCCTATTTGAAGGGGGAAACGTGGTATTTCTCGGAGAAGATGTGATCTATTTGGGAGAAATCTGGCATTTCTGGAAGAAACTGTCCTCTTTTGGGTATAAAGCAGGTATTTGTGGGTGAAAAGGTCCTATTTGAAGGGGGAAACGTGGTATTTCTTGGAGAAGGTGTGATATGTTTGGGATAAATGTGGCATTTCTGGAAGAAACTGTCCAATTATGGGGATAAAACAGGTATGTGTGGGTGAAAAGGTCCTATTTCCAGGGGAAAACCTGGTATTTCTTGGAGAAGATGTGATATATTTGGGAGAAATGTGGCATGTCTGGAAGAAAATGTCCTATTTGGGGGGAGAAGGGTGGTATTTGAGGAAGAAAAGTTCCTATTTCAGGAGGAATCCTGGTATTTCTTGGAGGAGATGTGATATGTTTGGTAGAAATGTGGCCTTTCTGGCAGAAACTGTCCTCTTTTGGGGATAAAAGAGGTATTTATGGGTGAAAAGGTCCTATTTGAAGGGGGAAACCTGGTATTTCTTGGAGAAGATGTGTTATGTTTGGGAGAAATATGGCATTTCTGGGAGAAACGGTCATCTTTTGGGGATAAAACAGGTATTTCATGGTGAAAAGGTCCAATTTGAAGGGGGAAAGCTGGTAATTCTATGAGAAGATGTGATATATTTGGGAGAAATGTGGCATGTCTGGAAGAAACTGTCCTCTTTGGGGATAAAACAGGTATTTGTGGGTGAAAAGGTCCTATTTGAATGGGGAAAGCTGGTATTTCTTGGAGAAGATGTGATATATTTGGGAGAAATGTGGCATTTCTGGAAGAAAGTGTCCTGTTTTGGTGATAAAACAGGTATTTGTGGGAGAAAAGGTCCTATTTGAAGGGGGAATCCTGGTATTTCTTGGAGGAGATGTGATATATTTGGGAGAAATGTGGCATGTCTGGAAGAAACTGTCCTCTTTTGGGGATAAAACAGGTATTTGTGGGTGAAAAGGTCCTATTTGAAGGGGGAAAGCTGGTATTTCTTGGAGAAGATGTGATATATTTGGGAGAAATGTGGCATTTCTGGAAGAAACTGTCCTATTTGGGGGGAGAAGCCTGCTATTAGTGGGTGAAAAGGTCCTATTTGAAGGGGGAAAGCTGGTATTTCTTGGAGAAGATGTGATATATTTGGGAGAAATGTGGCATGTCAGGAAGAAACTGTCCTATTTTTGGTTAATACAGGTATTTGTGGGTGAAAAGGTCCTATTTGAAGGGGGAAACGTGGTATTTCTTGGAGAAGATGTGATATATTTGGGAGAAATGTGGCCTTTCTGGAAGAAACTGTCCTCTTTTGGGGATCAAAGAGGTATTTGTGGGTGAAAAGGTCCTATTTGAAGGGGGAAACCTGGTATTTCTTGGAGAAGATGTGATATGTTTGGGAGAAATGTGGCATTTCTGGAAGAAACTGTCCTTTTTGGGGGGAGAAGGCTGGTATTTTGGGTGAAAAGGTCCTCTTTCTGGAGGAATCCTGGTATTTCTTGGAGAAGATGTGATCTATTTGGGAGAAATGTGGCATGTCTGGAAGAAACTGTCCTATTTGAGGGATAAAAGAGGTATGTGTGGGTGAAAAGGTCCTATTTGAAGGGGGAAACGTGGTATTTCTTGGAGAAGATGTGATATATTTGGGAGAAATGTGGCATTTCTGACAGAAACTGTCCTATTTTGGGGATAAAAGAATTTTTTGTGGGTGAAAAGGTCCTATTTGAAGGGGGAAACCTGGTATTTCTTGGAGAAGATGTGATCTATTTGGGAGAAATGAGGCCTTTCTGGAAGAAACTGTTCTATTTTGGGGATAAATAGGTAAAACTACCAGCTTTCCCCCTTCATATAGGACCTTTTCACCCACAAATACCTCTTTTATTACTCAAATAGGACAGTTTCTTCCAGAAAGGCCACATTTCTCCCAAATATATCACATCTTCTCCAAGAAATACCAGGGTTCCCCCTTCAACTAGGACCTTTTCACCCACAAATACCTCTTTTATCCCCAAAATAGGACAGTTTATTCCAGAAATGCCACATTTCTCCCAAACATATCACATCTCCTCCAAGAAATACCAGGATTTCTCCAGAAATAGTACCTTTTCTCCCACAAAAACCAGCCTTTTCCCCCCAAAAGAGGACATTTTCTTCCAGAAATGCCACATTTCTCCCAAACATATCACATCTTCTCCAAGAAATACCAGGTTTCCCCCTTCAAATAGGACCTTCTCACCCACAAATACCTCTTTTATCCCCAAAAGAGGACAGTTTCTTCCAGACATGCCACATTTCTCCCAAATATATCACATCTTCTCCAAGAAATACCAGGTTTCCCCCTTCAAATAGGACCTTTTCACCCACAAATACCTCTTTGATCCCCAAAATACGACAGTTTCTTCCAGAAATGCCGCATTTCTCCCACATATATCACATCTCCTGCAGGAACAACCAGCTTTACCCCCTGACATAGGACCTTTTCTCCCACAAATACATCTTTTATCCCCAAAAGAGGACAGTTTTTTCCAGAAAGGCCACATTTCTTCCAAATACATCACATCTTCTCCAAGAAATACCAGGTTTCCCCCTTCAAATAGGACCTTTTCACCCACAAATACCTGCTATATCCCCAAAAGAGGACAGTTTCTGCCAGAAAGGCCACTTTTCTCCCAAAAATACCACATCTTCTCCAAGAAATACCAGGTTTCCCCCTTCAAATAGGACCTTTTCACCCACAAAAAATTCTTTAATCCCCAAAAGAGGACAGTTTCTTCCAGAAATGCCTGATTTCTCCCAAATATATCACATCTTCTCCAAGAAATACCAGGTTTCCCCCTTCAAATAGGACCTTTTCACCCACAAATACCTGTTTTATCCCCAAAATAGGACAGTTTCTTCCAGACATGCCACATTTCTCCCATATATATCACAGCTTCTCCAAGAAATAACAGGTTTCCCCCTTCAAATAGGACCTTTTCACACACAAATACCTGGTTTAACCCCAAAATAGGACAGTTTCTTCCAGAAATGCCACATTTCTCCCAAACATATCACATCTTCTCCAAGAAATGCAAGGATTCCTCCTGAAATAGGACCTTTTCACCTAAAAATACCTGTTATATCACCAAAAGAGGACAGTTTCTTCCATAAATGCCAGGTTTCCCTAAATATATCACATCTTCTCCAAGAAATACAAGCTTTCCCCCTTCAAATAGGACCTTTTCACCCACTAATAGCAGGCTTCTCCCCGCAAAAGAGGACAGTTTCTTCCAGAAAGGCCACATTTCTCCTAAATATATCACATCTTCTCCAAGAAATACCAGCTTTCCCCCTTGAAAGAGGACCTTTTCACCCACAAATACCTCTTTTATCCCCAAAATAGGACAGTTTCTTCCAGACATGCCACATTTCTCCCAAACATATCACATCTTCTCCAAGAAATACCAGGTTTCCCCCTTCAAATAGGACCTTTTCTCCCACAAATACCTCTTTTATCTCCAAAATAGGACAGTTTCTTCCAGACATGCAAGATTTCTCCCAAATATATCACATCTTCTCCAAGAAATACCAGCTTTCCCCCTTCAAATAGGACCATTTCTCCCACAAATACCTGTTTTATCACCAAAAGAGGACAGTTTCTTCCAGAAATGCCACATTTCTCCCAAATATATCACATCTTCTCCAAGAAATGCCAGGTTTCCCCTTCAAATAGGACCTTTTCACCCACAAATACCTGTTTTATCCCCAAAATAGGACAGTTTGTTCCAGACATGCCACATTTCTCCCAAATATATCACATCTTCACCAAGAAATACCAGGTTACCCCTTCAAATAGGACCTTTTCACCCACAAATACCTCTTTTATCCCCAAAAGAGGACAGTTCCTTCCAGAAATGCCACATTTCTCCGAAATATATCACATCTTCTCCAAGAAATACCAGGTTTCCCCCTTCAAATAGGACCTTTTCACCCACAAATACCTGTTTTATCCCCCAAAGAGGACAGTTTCTTCAGACATGCCACATTTTTCCCAAATATAACACATCTTCTCCAAGAAATACCAGGTTTCCCCCTTCAAATAGGACCTTTTCACCCACAAATACCTCTTTTATCCCCAAAATAGGACAGTTTCTTCCAGAAATGGCACATTTCTCCCAAATATATCACGTCTCCTCCAAGAAATACCAGGATTCATCCTGAAATAGGAACTTTTCTCCCACAAATACCACCCTTCTCCCCCCAAATAGGACATTTTCTTCCAGACATGCCACATTTCTCCCAAATATATCACATCTTCTCCAAGAAATACCAGGTTTTCCCCTGGAAATAGGACCTTTTCACCCACAAAAAATTCTTTTATCCCCAAAATAGGACAGTTTCTTCCAGAAATGCCACATTTCTCCCAAATATATCACATCTCCTCCAAGAAATACCAGGATTCCTCCCGAAATAGGAACTTTTCTTCCTCAAATACCACCCTTCTACCCCAAATAGGACATTTTCTTCCAGAAATGCCGGATTTCTCCCAAACATATCACATCTTCTCCAAGAAATACCAGGGTTCCCCATTCAAATAGGACCTTTTCACCCACAAATACCTCTTTTAACCCCATAAGAGGACAGTTTCTTCCAGAAATGCCACATTTCTCCCAAACATATCACATCTTCCACAAGAAATACCAGGTTTCCCCCTTCAAATAGGACCTTATCACCCACAAATACCTGTTTTATCCCCAAAATAGGACAGTTTCTTCCAGAAATGCCAGATTTCTCCCAAATATATCACATCTTCTCCGAGAAATACCACGTTTCCCCCTTCAAATAGGAACTTTTCACCCACAAATACCTCTTTTATCCCCAAAAGAGGACAGTTTTTTCCAGAAATGCCACATTTCTCCCAAATATATCACATCTTCTCCAAGAAATACCACGTTTCCCCCTTCAAATAGGACCTTTTCAACCACAAATACCTCTTTTATCCCTCAAATTGGACATTTTCTTCCAGAAATACCACATTTCTCCCAAATATATCACAACTCCTCCAAGAAATACCAGGTTTCCCCCTTGAATTAGGACCTTTTCTCCATGAAATACCTCTTTTATCCCCCAAATAGGACATTTTCTTCCAGAAATGCCACATTTCTCCCAAATATATCACATCTTCTCCAAGAAATACCAGCTTTCCCCCTTCAAATAGGACCTTTTCAACCACAAATACCTCTTTTATCCCCAAAAGAGGACAGTTTCTTCCAGAAATGCCACATTTCTCCCAAACATATCACATCTTCTCCAAGAAATGCCAGGATTCCTCCTGAAATAGGACCTTCTCTCCCAAAACTACCAGCCTTCTCCCCCCAAATTGGACATTTACTTCCAGAAAGGCCACATTTCTCCCAAATATATCACATCTTCTCCAAGAAATACCTCGTTTCCCCCTTCAAATAGGACCTGCTTACCCAAAAATACCTGTTTCATCCCCAAAAGAGGACAGTTTCTTCCAGAAATGCCACATTTCTCCCAAATATACCACATCTTCTCCAAGAAATACCAGGTTTCCCCCTTCAAATAGGACCTTTTCTCCAACAAATACCTGTATTATCCCTCAAATAGGACATTTTCTTCCAGAAATGCCTGATTTCTCCCAAATATATCACATCTTCTCCAAGAAATACCACGTTTCCCCCTTCAAATAGGACCTTTTCACCCACAAATACATCTTTTATCCCCAAAAGAGGACAGTTTCTTCAAGAAATGCCACATTACTCCCAAATAGATCACATCTTCTCCAAGAAATACCAGGTTTCCCCCTTCAAATAGGACCTTTTCACCCACAAATACCTGTATTATCCCTCAAATAGGACATTTTCTTCCAGAAATGCCACATTTCTCCCAAATATATCACATCTGCTCCAAGAAATACCAGGATTCCTCCTGAAATAGGACCTTTTCTCCTTCAAATACCAGCCTTCTCCCCCCAAATAGGACAGTTTCATCCAGAAATGCCACATTTCTCCCAAACATATCACATCTTCTCCAAGAAATACCACGTTTCCCCCTTCAAATAGGACCTTTTCACCCACAAATACCTCTTTTATCCCCAAAAGAGGACAGTTTCTTCCAGAAAGGCCACATTTCTCCCAAAGAGATCACATCTTCTCCATGAAATGCCATGTTTCCCCCTTCAAATAGGACCTTTTCACCCACAAATACCTCTTTTATCCCATAAAAGAGGACAGTTTCTTCCAGAAAGGCCACATTTCTCCCAAATAGATCACATCTTCTCATAGAAATACCAGGTTTCCCCCTTCAAATAGGACCTTATCACCCACAAATACCACTTTTATCCCCAAAATAGGACAGTTTCTGCCAGAAATGCCACATTTCTCCCAAACATATCACATCTTCTCCAAGAAATACCAGGTTTCCCCCTACAAATAGGACCTTTTCACCCACAAAAAATTCTTTTATCCCCAAAAGAGGACAGTTTCTTCCAGAAATGCCTGATTTCTCCCAAATATATCACATCTTCTCCAAGAAATACCAGGTTTCCCCCTTCAAATAGGACCTTTTCACCCACAAATACCTCTTTTATCCCTCAAATAGGACAGTTCCTTCCAGAAATGCCACATTTCTCCCAAATATATCGCATCTTCTCCAAGAAATACCAGGATTCCTCCTGAACGAGGACCTTTTCTCCCTCAAATACCAGCCTTCTCCCCCCAAATAGGACAGTTTCATCCAGAAATGCCACATTTCTCCCAAATATATCACATCTTCTCCAAGAAATACCAGCTTTCCCCCTTCAAATAGGACCTTTTCACCCACAAATACCTCTTTTATCCCTCAAATAGGACAGTTTCTTCCAGACATGCCACATTTCTCCCAAATAGATCACATCTTCTCCAAGAAATACCAGCTTTCCCCCTTCAAATAGGACCTTTTCACCCACAAATACCTGTTTTATCCCCAAAAGAGGACAGTTTCTTCCAGAAATGGCACATTTCTCCCAAATATATCACGTCTCCTCCAAGAAATACCAGGATTCATCCTGAAATAGGAACTTTTCTCCCACAAATACCACCCTTCTCCCCCCAAATAGGACATTTTCTTCCAGACATGCCTCATTTCTCCCAAATATATCACATCTTCTCCAAGAAATACCAGGTTTTCCCCTGGAAATAGGACCTTTTCACCCACAAATACCTCTTTTATCCCCAAAATAGGACAGTTTCTTCCAGAAAAGCCACATTTCTCCCAAATATATCACATCTCCTCCAAGAAATACCAGGATTCCTCCTGAAATAGGAACTTTTCTTCCTCAAATACCACCCTTCTCCCCCCAAATAGGACATTTTCTTCCAGAAATGCCTGATTTCTCCCAAACATATCACATCTTCTCCAAGAAATACCAGGTTTCCCCCTTCAAATAGGACCTTTTCACCCACAAATACCTCTTTTATCCCCATAAGAGGACAGTTTCTTCCAGAAATGCCACATTTCTCCCAAACATATCACATCTTCTCCAAGAAATACCACGTTTCCCCCTTCAAATAGGACCTTTTCACCCACAAATACCTGCTTTATCCCCAAAAGAGGACAGTTTCTTCCAGAAAGGCCAGATTTCTCCCAAATATATCACATCTTCTCCGAGAAATACCACGTTTCCCCCTTCAAATAGGAACTTTTCACCCACAAATACCTCTTTTATCCCCAAAATAGGACAGTTTCTTCCAGACATGCCACATTTCTCCCAAACATATCACGTCTTCTCCAAGAAATGCCAGGATTCCTCCTGAAATAGGACCTTCTCTCCCAAAACTACCAGCCTTCTCCCCCCAAATTGGACATTTTCTTCCAGAAAGGCCACATTTCTCCCAAATATACCACATCTTCTCCAAGAAATACCAGGTTTCCCCCTTCAAATAGGACCTTTTCTCCAACAAATACCTGTATTATCCCTCAAATAGGACATTTTCTTCCAGAAATGCCTGATTTCTCCCAAATATATCAAATCTTCTCCAAGAAATACCAGGTTTTCCCCTGGAAATAGGACCTTTTCACCCACAAATACATCTTTTATCCCCAAAAGAGGACAGTTTCTTCAAGAAATGCCACATTACTCCCAAATACATCACATCTTCTCCAAGAAATACCACGTTTCCCCCTTCAAATAGGACCTTTTCACCCACAAATACCTCTTTTATCCCTCAAATAGGACAGTTTCTTCCAGAAATGCCACATTTCTCCCAAATATATCACATCTTCTCCAAGAAATACCAGGATTCCTCCTGAACGAGGACCTTTTCTCCCTCAAATACCAGCCTTCTCCCCCCAAATAGGACAGTTTCATCCAGAAATGCCACATTTCTCCCAAACATATCACATCTTCTCCAAGAAATACCACGTTTCCCCCTTCAAATAGGACCCTTTCACCCACAAATACCTCTTTTATCCCCAAAAGAGGACAGTTTCTTCCAGAAAGGCCACATTTCTCCCAAAGAGATCACATCTTCTCCATGAAATGCCATGTTTCCCCCTTCAAATAGGACCTTTTCACCCACAAATACCTCTTTTATCCCCAAAAGAGGACAGTTTCTTCCAGAAAGGCCACATTTCTCCCAAATAGATCACATCTTCTCATAGAAATACCAGGTTTCCCCCTTCAAATAGGACCTTATCACCCACAAATACCACTTTTATCCCCAAAATAGGACAGTTTCTGCCAGAAATGCCACATTTCTCCCAAACATATCACATCTTCTCCAAGAAATACCAGGTTTCCCCCTACAAATAGGCCCTTTTCACCCACAAAAAATTCTTTTATCCCCAAAAGAGGACAGTTTCTTCCAGAAATGCCTGATTTCTCCCAAATATATCACATCTTCTCCAAGAAATACCAGGTTTCCCCCTTCAAATAGGACCTTTTCACCCACAAATACCTCTTTTATCCCTCAAATAGGACAGTTTCTTCCAGACATGCCACATTTCTCCCAAATATATCACATCTTCTCCAAGAAATACCAGGATTCCTCCTGAACGAGGACATTTTCTCCCTCAAATACCAGCCTTCTCCCCCCAAATAGGACAGTTTCATCCAGAAATGCCACATTTCTCCCAAATATATCACATCTTCTCCAAGAAATACCAGCTTTCCCCCTTCAAATAGGACCTTTTCACCCACAAATACCTCTTTTATCCCTCAAATAGGACAGTTTCTTCCAGACATGCCACATTTCTCCCAAATAGATCACATCTTCTCCAAGAAATACCAGGTTTCCCCCTTAAAATAGGACCTTTTCACCCACAAATACCTCTTTTATCCCCAAAACAGGACCGTTTCTTCCAGAAATGCCATATTTCTCCCAAACATATCACATCTTCTCCAAGAAATACCAGGTTTCCCCCTGGAAATAGGACCTTTTCACCCACAAATACCTCTTTTATCCCCAAAAGAGGACAGTTTCTTCCAGAAATGCCACATTTCTCCCAAACATATCACATCTTCTCCAAGAAATACCAGCTTTCCTCCTTCAAATAGGACCTTCTCACCCACAAATACCACTTTTATCCCCAAAATATGACAGTTTCTTCCATTAATGCCACATTTCTCCCAAATATATCACATCTTCTCCAAGAAATACCAGGTTTCCCCCTTCAAATAGGACCTTTTCACCCACAAATACCTGTTTTATCCCCCAAAATAGGACAGTTTCTTCCAGACATGCCACATTTTTCCCAAATATATCACATCTTCTCCAAGAAATACCAGCTTTCCCCCTTCAAATAGGACCTTTTCACCCACAAATACCTGTTTTATCCCCAAAAGAGGACAGTTTCTTCCAGAAATGGCACATTTCTCCCAAATATATCACGTCTCCTCCAAGAAATACCAGGATTCATCCTGAAATAGGAACTTTTCTCCCACAAATACCACCCTTCTCCCCCCAAATAGGACATTTTCTTCCAGACATGCCACATTTCTCCCAAATAGATCACATCTTCTCCAAGAAATACCAGGTTTTCCCCTGGAAATAGGACCTTTTCACCCACAAATACCTCTTTTATCCCCAAAATAGGACAGTTTCTTCCAGAAATGCCACATTTCTCCCAAATATATCACATCTCCTCCAAGAAATACCAGGGTTCCTCCTGAAATAGGAACTTTTCTACCTCAAATACCACCCTTCTCCCCCCAAATAGGACATTTTCTTCCAGAAATGCCGGATTTCTCCCAAACATATCACATCTTCTCCAAGAAATACCAGGGTTCCCCATTCATATAGGACCTTTTCACCCACAAATACCTCTTTTATCCCCATAAGAGGACAGTTTCTTCCAGAAATGCCACATTTCTCCCAAACATATCACATCTTCCACAAGAAATACCAGGTTTCCCCCTTCAAATACGACCTTATCACCCACAAATACCTCTTTTATCCCCAAAATAGGACAGTTTCTTCCAGACATGCCAGATTTCTCCCAAATATATCACATCTTCTCCAAGAAATACCACGTTTCCCCCTTCAAATAGGAACTTTTCACCCACAAATACCTCTTTTATCCCCAAAATAGGACAGTTTCTTCCAGACATGCCACATTTCTCCCAAATATATCACATCTTCTCCAAGAAATACCACGTTTCCCCCTTCAAATAGGACCTTTTCAACCACAAATACCTCTTTTATCCCTCAAATTGGACATTTTCTTCCAGAAATACCACATTTCTCCCAAATATATCACAACTCCTCCAAGAAATACCAGGTTTCCCCCTTGAATTAGGACCTTTTCTCCATGAAATACCTCTTTTATCCCCAAAAGAGGACATTTTCTTCCAGAAATGCCACATTTCTCCCAAATAGATCACATCTTCTCCAAGAAATACCAGCTTTCCCCCTTCAAATAGGACCTTTTCAACCACAAATACCTCTTTTATCCCCAAAAGAGGACAGTTTCTTCCAGAAATGCCACATTTCTCCCAAACATATCACATCTTCTCCAAGAAATGCCAGGATTCCTCCTGAAATAGGACCTTCTCTCCCAAAACTACCAGCCTTCTCCCCCCAAATTGGACATTTTCTTCCAGAAAGGCCACATTTCTCCCAAATATATCACATCTTCTCCAAGAAATACCAGCTTTCCCCCTTCAAATAGGACCTGCTTACCCAAAAATACCTGTTTCATCCCCAAAAGAGGACAGTTTCTTCCAGAAATGCCACATTTCTCCCAAATATACCACATCTTCTCCAAGAAATACCAGGTTTCCCCCTTCAAATAGGACCTTTTCTCCAACAAATACCTGTATTATCCCTCAAATAGGACATTTTCTTCCAGAAATGCCTGATTTCTCCCAAATATATCACATCTTCTCCAAGAAATACCACGTTTCCCCCTTCAAATAGGACCTTTTCACCCACAAATACATCTTTTATCCCCAAAAGATGACAGTTTCTTCAAGAAATGCCACATTACTCCCAAATACATCACATCTTCTCCAAGAAATACCAGGTTTCCCCCTTCAAATAAGACCTTTTCACCCACAAATACCTGTATTATCCCTCAAATAGGACATTTTCTTCCAGAAATGCCACATTTCTCCCAAATATATCACATCTTCTCCAAGAAATACCAGGATTCCTCCTGAAATAGGACCTTTTCTCCCTCAAATACCAGCCTTCTCCCCCCAAATAGGACAGTTTCATCCAGAAATGCCACATTTCTCCCAAACATATCACATCTTCTCCAAGAAATACCACGTTTCCCCCTTCAAATAGGACCTTTTCACCCACAAATACCTCTTTTATCCCCAAAAGAGGACAGTTTCTTCCAGAAAGGCCACATTTCTCCCAAAGAGATCACATCTTCTCCATGAAATGCCATGTTTCCCCCTTCAAATAGGACCTTTTCACCCACAAATACCTCTTTTATCCCCAAAAGAGGACAGTTTCTACCAGAAAGGCCACATTTCTCCCAAATAGATCACATCTTCTCATAGAAATACCAGGTTTCCCCCTTCAAATAGGACCTTATCACCCACAAATACCACTTTTATCCCCAAAATAGGACAGTTTCTGCCAGAAATGCCACATTTCTCCCAAACATATCACATCTTCTCCAAGAAATACCAGGTTTCCCCCTACAAATAGGACCTTTTCACCCACAAAAAATTCTTTTATCCCCAAAAGAGGACAGTTTCTTCCAGAAATGCCTGATTTCTCCCAAATATATCACATCTTCTCCAAGAAATACCAGGTTTCCCCCTTCAAATAGGACCTTTGCACCCACAAATACCTCTTTTATCCCTCAAATAGGACAGTTTCTTCCAGACATGCCACATTTCTCCCAAATATATCGCATCTTCTCCAAGAAATACCAGGATTCCTCCTGAACGAGGACCTTTTCTCCCTCAAATACCAGCCTTCTCCCCCCAAATAGGACAGTTTCATCCAGAAATGCCACATTTCTCCCAAATATATCACATCTTCTCCAAGAAATACCAGCTTTCCCCCTTCAAATAGGACCTTTTCACCCACAAATACCTCTTTTATCCCTCAAATAGGACAGTTTCTTCCAGACATGCCACATTTCTCCCAAATATATCACATCTTCTCCAAGAAATACCAGCTTTCCCCCTTCAAATAGGACCTTTTCACCCACAAATACCTGTTTTATCCCCAAAAGAGGACAGTTTCTTCCAGAAATGGCACATTTCTCCCAAATATATCACGTCTCCTCCAAGAAATACCAGGATTCATCCTGAAATAGGAACTATTCTCCCACAAATACCACCCTTCTCCCCCCAAATAGGACATTTTCTTCCAGACATGCCACATTTCTCCCAAATATATCACATCTTCTCCAAGAAATACCAGGTTTTCCCCTGGAAATAGGACCTTTTCACCCACAAATACCTCTTTTATCCCCAAAATAGGACAGTTTCTTCCAGAAATGCCACATTTCTCCCAAATATATCACATCTCCTCCAAGAAATACCAGGATTCCTCCTGAAATAGGAACTTTTCTTCCTCAAATACCACCCTTCTCCCCCCAAATAGGACATTTTCTTCCAGAAATGCCGGATTTCTCCCAAACATATCACATCTTCTCCAAGAAATACCAGGTTTCCCCCTTCAAATAGGACCTTTTCACCCACAAATACCTCTTTTATCCCCATAAGAGGACAGTTTCTTCCAGACATGCCACATTTCTCCCAAACATATCACATCTTCTCCAAGAAATACCAGGTTTCCCCCTTCAAATAGGACCTTTTCACCCACAAATACCTGCTTTATCCCCAAATAGGACAGTTTCTTCCAGAAATGCCAGATTTCTCCCAAATATATCACATCTTCTCCGAGAAATACCACGTTTCCCCCTTCAAATAGGAACTTTTCACCCACAAATACCTCTTTTATCCCCAAAATAGGACAGTTTCTTCCAGACATGCCACATTTCTCCCGAACATATCACATCTTCCCCAAGAAATGCCAGGATTCCTCCTGAAATAGGACCTTCTCTCCCAAAACTACCAGCCTTCTCCCCCCAAATTGGACATTTTCTTCCAGAAAGGCCACATTTCTCCCAAATATATCACATCTTCTCCAAGAAATACCAGCTTTCCCCCTTCAAATAGGACCTGTTTACCCAAAAATACCTGTATCATCCCCAGAAGAGGACAGTTTCTTCCAGAAATGCCACATTTCTCCCAAATATATCAAATCTTCTCCAAGAAATACCAGGTTTCCCCCTTCAAATAGGACCTTTTCTCCAACAAATACCTGTATTATCCCTCAAATAGGACATTTTCTTCCAGAAATGCCTGATTTCTCCCAAATATATCAAATCTTCTCCAAGAAATACCAGGTTTTCCCCTGGAAATAGGACCTTTTCACCCACAAATACATCTTTTATCCCCAAAAGAGGACAGTTTCTTCAAGAAATGCTACATTACTCCCAAATAGATCACATCTTCTCCAAGAAATACCACGTTTCCCCCTTCAAATAGGACCTTTTCACCCACAAATACCTCTTTTATCCCTCAAATAGGACAGTTTCTTCCAGAAATGCCACATTTCTCCCAAATATATCACATCTTCTCCAAGAAATACCAGGATTCCTCCTGAACGAGGACCTTTTCTCCCTCAAATACCAGCCTTCTCCCCCCAAATAGGACAGTTTCATCCAGAAATGCCACATTTCTCCCAAACATATCACATCTTCTCCAAGAAATACCACGTTTCCCCCTTCAAATAGGACCTTTTCACCCACAAATACCTCTTTTATCCCCAAAAGAGGACAGTTTCTTCCAGACATGCCACATTTCTCCCAAATATATCACATCTTCTCCATGAAATGCCATGTTTCCCCCTTCAAATAGGACCTTTTCACCCACAAATACCTCTTTTATCCCATAAAAGAGGACAGTTTCTTCCAGAAAGGCCTCATTTCTCCCAAATAGATCACATCTTCTCATAGAAATACCAGGTTTCCCCCTTCAAATAGTACCTTATCACCCACAAATACCACTTTTATCCCCAAAATACGACAGTTTCTGCCAGAAATGCCACATTTCTCCCAAACATATCACATCTTCTCCAAGAAATACCAGGTTTCCCCCTACAAATAGGACCTTTTCACCCACAAAAAATTCTTTTATCCCCAAAAGAGGACAGTTTCTTCCAGAAATGCCTGATTTCTCCCAAATATATCACATCTTCTCCAAGAAATACCAGGTTTCCCCCTTCAAATAGGACCTTTTCACCCACAAATACCTCTTTTATCCCTCAAATAGGACAGTTTCTTCCAGACATGCCACATTTCTCCCAAATATATCACATCTTCTCCAAGAAATACCAGGATTCCTCCTGAACGAGGACATTTTCTCCCTCAAATACCAGCCTTCTCCCCCCAAATAGGACAGTTTCATCCAGAAATGGCACATTTCTCCCAAATATATCACATCTCCTCCAAGAAATACCAGGATTCCTCCAGAAATAGGACCTTTTCTCCCACAAGTACCAGCCTTCTCCCCCCAAATAGGACATTTTCTTCCAGACATGCCACATTTCTCCCAAATAGATCACATCTTCTCCAAGAAATACCAGGTTTTCCCCTGGAAATAGGACCTTTTCACCCACAAATACCTGTTCTATTCCCATAAGAGGACAGTTTCCTCCAGACTTGCCACATTTCTCCCTAACATATCACATCTTCTCGAAGAAATGACAGCTTTCCCCCTTCAAATAGGACCTTTTCCCCCAAAAAACCTCTTTTATCCCCAAAAGAGGACAGTTTCTTCCAGGAATGCCAGATTTCTCCCAAATATACCACATCTTCTCCATGAAATACCAGGTTTCCCCCTTCAAATAGGACCTTTACTCCTACAAATACCTCTTTTATTCCCAAAATATGACAGTTTCTGCCATACATGCCATATTTCTCCCAAATATACCACATCTTCTCCAAGAAATACCAGGTTTCCCCCTTCAAATAGGACCTTTTCACCCACAAATACATGTTTCATCCCCAAAAGAGGACAGTTTCTTCCAGAAATGCCACATTTCTCCCAAATATATCACATCTTCACCAAGAAATACCAGCTTTCCCCCTTCAAATAGGACCTTTTCTCCCACAAATACCTGTTTTATCCCCATAAGAGGACATTTTCTTCCAGAAATGCCACATTTCTCCCAAATATAGCACATCTTCTCCAAGAAATGCCAGGTTTCCCCCTTGTAATAAGACCTTTTCACCCACAAATACCTCTTTTATCCCCAAAAGAGGACAGTTTCTTCCAGAAAGGCCGCATTTCTCCCAAATAGATCACATCTTCTCCAAGAAATACCACGTTTCCCCCTTCAAATAGGACCTTTTCACCCTCAAATACATCTTTTATCCCCAAAAGAGGACAGTTTCTTCCAGAAATGCCACATTTTTCCCAAATATATCACATCTTCTCTAAGAAATACCACGTTTCCCCCTTCAAATAGGACCTTTTCACCCACAAATACCTCTTTTATCCCCAGAATAGGACAGTTTCTTGCAGAAAGGCCACATTTCTCCCAAACAGATCACATCTTCTCCAAGAAATACCAGCTTTCCCCCTTCAAATAGGACCTTATCACCCACAAATACCACTTTTATCCCCAAAATAGGACAGTTTCTGTCAGAAAGCCCACATTTCTCCCAAATAGATCACATCTTATCCAAGAAATACCAGGTTTCCCCCTTCAAATATTACGTTTTCACCCACAAATACCTCTTTATCCCTCAAATAGGACAGTTTCTTCCAGACATGCCACATTTCTCCCAAATGTATCACATCTTCTCCAAGAAATACCAGGTTTCCCCCTTCAAATAGGACCTTTTCACCCACAAATACATCTTTTATCCCCAAAAGAGGACAGTTACTTCCAGAAATGCCACATTTCTCCCAAATATATCACATCTTCTCCAAGAAATACCAGGTTTCCCCCTTCAAATAGGACCTTTTCACCCACAAATACCTCTTTTATCCCTCAAATAGGACAGTTTCTTCCAGACATGCCACATTTCTCCCAAATATATCACATCTTCTCCAAGAAATACCAGGATTCCTCCTGAACGAGGACCTTTTCTCCCTCAAATACCAGCCTTCTCCCCCCAAATAGGACAGTTTCATCCAGAAATGCCACATTTCTCCCAAACATATCACATCTTCTCCAAGAAATACCAGGGTTCCCCCTTCAAATAGGACCTTTTCTCCCACAAATACCAGCCTTCTCCCCCCAAAATAGGACATTTTCTTCCAGAAATGCACATTTCTCCCAAATATATCACATCTTATCCAAGAAATACCAGGTTTCCCCCTTAAAATAGGACCTTTTCACCCACAAATACCCCTTTTATCCCCAAAAGAGGACAGTTTCTTCCAGAAATGCCACATTTCTCCCAAATATATCACATCTTCTCCAAGAAATGCCAGGATTCCTCCTGAAATAGGTCCTTCTCTCCCAAAACTACCAGCCTTCTCCCCCCAAATTTGACATTTTCTTCCGGAAATGCCACATTTCTCCCAAATAGATCACATCTTCTCCAAGAAATACCAGCTTTCCCCCTTCAATTAGGACCTTTTTACCCAAAAATACCTGTTTCATCCCCAAAAGAGGACAGTTTCTTCCAGATATGCCACATTTCTCCCAAATATACCACATCTTCTCCAAGAAATACCAGCTTTCCCCCTTCAAATAGGACCTTTTCTCCCACAAATTCCTCTTTTATCCCCAAAAGAGGACAGTTTCTTCCAGAAATGCCACATTTCTCCCAAATATATCACATCTTCTCCAAGAAATACCAGGTTTTCCCCTGGAAATAGGACCTTTTCACCCACAAATACATCTTTTATCCCCAAAAGAGGACAGTTCCTTCCAGAAATGCCACATTTCTCCCAAATAGATCACATCTTCTCCAAGAAATACCAGCTTTCCCCCTTCAAATAGGACCTTTTCACCCACAAATACCTGTTTTATCCCCAAAAGAGGACAGTTTCTTCCAGAAAGGCCACATTTCTCCCAAATATATCACATCTTCTCCAAGAAATACCACGTTTCCGCCTTCAAATAGGACCTTCTCACCCACAAATATCTCTTTTATCCCCAAAAGAGGACAGTTTCTTCCAGAAAGGCCACATTTCTCCCAAATATATCACATCTTCTCCAAGAAATACCAGGTTTCCCCCTTCAAATAGGACCTTATCACCCACAAATACCACTTTTATCCCCAAAATAGGACAGTTTCTGCCAGAAATGCCACATTTCTCCCAAACATATCACATCTTCTCCAAGAAATACCACGTTTCCCCCTTCAAATAGGACCTTTTCACCCACAAATACATCTTTTATCCCCAAAAGAGGACAGTTACTTCCAGAAATGCCACATTTCTCCCAAATATATCACATCTTCTCCAAGAAATACCAGGTTTCCCCCTTCAAATAGGACCTTTTCACCCACAAATACCTCTTTTATCCCTCAAATAGGACAGTTTCTTCCAGACATGCCACATTTCTCCCAAATATATCACATCTTCTCCAAGAAATACCAGGATTCCTCCTGAACGAGGACCTTTTCTCCCTCAAATACCAGCCTTCTCCCCCCAAATAGGACAGTTTCATCCAGAAATGCCACATTTCTCCCAAACATATCACATCTTCTCCAAGAAATACCAGGGTTCCCCCTTCAAATAGGACCTTTTCACCCACAAATACCAGTTCTATCCCCAAAAGAGGACAGTTTCTTCCAGAAATGCCACATTTCTCCCAAAGTTATCACATCTTCTCCAAGAAATGACAGCTATCCCCCTTCAAATAGGACCTTTTCCCCCAAAAAACCTCTTTTATCCCCAAAACAGGACAGTTTCTTCCAGGAATGCCAGATTTCTCCGAAATATACCACATCTTCTCCAAGAAATACCAGCTTTCCCCCTTCAAATAGGACCTTTACTCCTAAAAATACCTCTTTTATCCCCAAAATATGACAGTTTCTGCCATACATGCCATATTTCTCCCAAATATACCACATCTTCTCCAAGAAATACCAGCTTTCCCCCTTCAAATAGGACCTTTTCCCCCAAAAAACCTCTTTTATCCCCAAAACAGGACAGTTTCTTCCAGACATGCCACATTTCTCCCAAACTTATCACATTTTCTCCAAGAAATACCTGCTTTCCCCCTTCAAATAGGACATTTTCTCCCACAAATACCAGCCTTCTCCCCCCAAATTGGACATTTTCTTCCAGAAATGCCACATTTCTCCGAAATATATCACATCTTCTCCAAGAAATACCACGTTTCCCCCTTCAAATAGGACCTTTTCACCCACAAATACCTGTATTATCCCCCAAATAGGACAGTTTCTTCCAGAAATGCCACATTTCTCCCAAACATATCACATCTTCTCCAAGAAATACCAGGTTTCCCCCTTCAAATAGGACCTTTTCACCCACAAATACCTGCTTTATCCCCAAAAGAGGACAGTTTCTTCCAGAAATTCCAGATTTCTACCAAATATATCACATCTTCTCCAAGAAATACCAGCTTTCCCCCTGGAAATAGGACCTTTTCACCCACAAATACCTGTATTATCCCCCAAATAGGACAGTTTCTTCCAGACATGCCACATTTCTCCCAAATAGATCACATCTTCTCCAAGAAATACCAGGTTTCCCCCTTCAAATAGGACCTTTTCACCCACAAATACCTGTTTTATCCCCAAAAGAGGACAGTTTCTTCCAGAAATGCCACATTTCTCCCAAATATATCACGTCTCCTCCAAGAAATACGAGGATTCCTCCTGAAATAGGAACTTTTCTCCCACAAATACCACCCTTCTCCCCAAAATAGGACATTTTCTTCCAGAAAGGCCACATTTCTCCCAAATATATCACAACTTCTCCAAGAAATACCAGGTTTTCCCCTGGAAATAGGACCTTTTCACCCACAAATACCTGTTTGATCCCCAAAATAGGACAGTTTCTTCCAGAAAGGCCATATTTCTCCCAAATATACCACATCTTCTCCAAGAAATACCAGGGTTCCCCCTTCAGATAGGACCTTTTCACCCACAAATACCTGTTTCATCCCCAAGACAGGACACTTTCTTCCAGAAATGCCACATTTCTCCCAAATATATCACATCTTCTCCAAGAAATACCAGGTTTCCCCCTTCAAATAGGACCTTTTCACCCAGAAATACCTGTTTTATCCCCAAAAGAGGACAGTTTCTTCCACAAATGCCACATTTCTCCCTAATATATCACATCTTCTCCAAGAAATACAACGTTTCCCCCTTCAAATAGGACCTTTTCACCCACAAATACATGTTCCATCCCTCAAATTGGACAATTTCTTCCAGAAATGCCAGATTTCTCCCAAATATATCACATCTTCTCCAAGAAATACCAGCATTCCCCCTTCAAATAGGAACTTTTCACCCACAAATACCTCTTTTATCCCCAAAAGAGGACAGTTTTTTCCAGAAATGCCACATTTCTCCCAAATATATCACATCTTCTCCAAGAAATACCAGCTTTCCCCCTTCAAATAGGACCTTTTCACCCACAAATACCTCTTTTATCCCCAAAATAGGACAGTTTCTTCCAGACATGCAAGATTTCTCCCAAATATATCACATCTCCTCCAAGAAATACCAGGATTCCTTCTGAAATAGGAACTTTTCTCCCACAAATACCACCCTTCTCCCTCCAAGTAGGACATTTTCTTCCAGACATGCCACATTTCTCCCAAATATATCACATCTTCTCCAAGAAATACCAGGTTTCCCCCTTCAAATAGGACCTTTTCACCCACAAATACCTGTTCTATCCCCATAAGAGGACAGTTTCTTCCAGGAATGCCAGATTTCTCCCAAATATATCACATCTTCTCCAAGAAATACCAGCTTTCCCCCTTCAAATAGGAACTTTTCACCCACAAATACCTCTTTTATCCCCAAAAGAGGACAGTTTTTTCCAGACATGCAAGATTTCTCCCAAATATATCACATCTTCTCCAAGAAATACCAGGGTTCCCCCTTCAAATAGGACCTTTTCTCCCACAAATACCTCTTTTATCCCCAGAAGAGGACAGTTTCTTCCAGAAATGCCACATTTCTTCCAAATATATCACAACTCCTCCAAGAAATACCAGGTTTCCCCCTTCAATTAGGACCTTTTCTCCATGAAATACCTCTTTTATCCCCAAAAGAGGACATTTTCTTCCAGAAATGCCACATTTCTCCCAAATATATCACATCTTCTCCAAGAAATACCAGGTTTCCCCCTTCAAATGGGACCTTTTCAACCACTAATACCTCTTTTATCCTCAAAAGAGGACAGTTTCTTCCAGAAAGGCCACATTTCTCCCAAATATATCACATCTTCTCCAAGAAATGGCAGGATTCCTCCTGAAAGAGGACCTTCTCACCCAAAACTACCAGCCTTCTCCCCCCAAATTGGACATTTTCTTCCAGAAAGGCCACATTTCTCCCAAATATATCACATCTTCTCCAAGAAATACCAGGATTCCTCCTGAAATAGGACCTTCTCACCGAAAACTACCAGCCTTCTCCCCCCAAATTGGACATTTTCTTCCAGAAAGGCCACATTTCTCCCAAATAGATCTCA
Organism: Lophura swinhoii; assembly: GCA_030408155.1. Lineage (NCBI taxonomy): Eukaryota > Metazoa > Chordata > Aves > Galliformes > Phasianidae > Lophura > Lophura swinhoii. Next base: position 14,358,767 of record JASCYN010000149.1, on the reverse strand, counting down.
TCTTCTCCAAGAAATACCAGCTTTCCCCCTTCAAATAGGACCTTTTCTCCCGCAAATACCAGCCTTCTCCCCCCAAATAGGACAGTTTCTTCCAGAAAGGCCACATTTCTCCCAAACATATCACATCTTCTCCAAGAAATACCAGGTTCCAACTTGAAAAAGGACCTTTTCACCCAAAAATAGCAGGCTTCTCCCCCAAATAGGACATTTTCAACCAGACATGCCACATTTCTCCCAAATATATCACATCTTCTCCAAGAAATACCAGGTTTCCCCCTTCAAATAGGACCTTTTCACCCACAAATACCTGTATTATCCCCCAAATAGGACAGTTTCTTCCACAAATGCCACATTTCTCCCAAATATATCACATCTTCTCCAAGAAATACCAGGATTCCTCCTGAAATAGGACCTTTTCACCCACAAATACCTCTTTTATCCCCAAAAGAGGACAGTTTCTTCCAGAAATGCCACATTTCTCCCAAATAGATCACATCTTCTCCAAGAAATACCAGGATTCCTCCTGAAATAGGACCTTCTCTCCCACAACTACAAGCCTTCTCCCCCCAAATTGGACATTTTCTTCCAGAAATGCCTCATTTCTCCCAAATATATCACATCTTCTCCAAGAAATACCAGCTTTCCCCCTTCAAATAGGACCTTTTCAACCAAAAATACCTCTTTTATCACCAAAAGAGGACAGTTTCTTCCAGAAATGCCACATTTCTCCCAAATATATCACATCTTCTACAAGAAATACCAGGTTTCCCCCCTTCAAATAGGACCTTTTCACCCACAAATACCTCTTTGATCCCCAAAAGAGGACAGTTTCTTCCAGAAATGCCACATTTCTCCCAAATATATCACATCTTCTCCAAGAAATACCAGCTTTCCCCCTTCAAATAGGACCTTTTCTCCATGAAATACCTCTTTTATCCCCAAATAGGACATTTTCTTCCAGAAAGGCCACATTTCTCGCAAATATATCACATCTTCTCCAAGAAATACCACGTTTCCCCCTTCAAATAGGACCTTTTCAACCACTAATACCTCTTTTATCCCCAAAATAGGACAGTTTCTTCCAGAAATGCCACATTTCTCCCAAATATATCACATCTTCTCCAAGAAATACCAGGATTCCTCCTGAAATAGGACCTTCTCACCCACTACTACCAGCCTTCTCCCCAAAAATTGGACATTTTCATCCAGAAATGCCTCATTTCTCCCAAATATATCACATCTTCTCCAAGAAATACCAGCTTTCCCCCTTCAAATAGGACCTTTTCTCCCACAAATACCTGTTTTATCCCCCAGATAGGAGAGTTTCCTCCAGAAATGCCACATTTCTCCCAAATATATCACATCTTCTCCAAGAAATACCACGTTTCCCCCTTCAAATAGGACCTTTTCACCCACAAATACCTCTTTGATCCCCAAAATAGGACAGTTTCTTCCAGACATGCCACATTTCTCCCAAATATATCACATCTTCTCCAAGAAATACCAGCTTTCCCCCTGGAAATAGGATCTTGTCACCCACAAATACCAGTTTTTTCCCTTTGTTCCGAGCAACTTTTCGTTTTGGAGTGTTTATCCGATGCTACACTTCAGCATTCTGTGACGAATAAAATAGAAGAGAAAAGCCCCACTAATAAGGCAGCTAGAAGTTCGAGGAGCGTCACACGTTGTGCTTTCGGGGAGGACTTTCCAGAAAGTCGAGAGTTGTGGCTTCTTTCCTGCGGAGAAAAAAGCCCCTGTTTTCAGGCAATGCAGGACGCTGAATTCGCTCGTTCTTGGCATAGGAATGCCGCTCCTCCTCTCTCGTGGCTCGAAAGCGGCATTTGCGCTGAACCACACAGGACAGTCTGCAGTTGCAGACTACTGAATAGCCGGAAAACAGGGGGTTTTTTCTCCGCCGGAAAGAAGCCACAACTCTCGACTTTCTGGAACGTCCTCCCTGAAAGCACTACGTGTGTCGCTCCTCGAACTTCTAGCTGCCTTATTAGTGGGGCTTTTCCCTTCTACTCTATTCGTCACAGAATGCTGAAGTGTAGCATCGGATAAACACTCCAAAACGAAATGTCGCTCGGAACAAAGGGATAAAACAGGAATCTGTGGGTGACAAGGTCCTATTTCAGGAGGAAACCTGGTATTTCTTGGAGATGTGATATATTTGGGAGAAATGTGGCATCTCTGGAAGAAACTGTCCTATTTTGGGGATAAAAGAGGTATTTGTGGGTGAAAAGGTCCTATTTGAAGGGGGAGCCCTGGTATTTCTTGGAGAAGATGTGATATATTTGGGAGAAATCTGGCCTTTCTGGAAGAAACTGACCTCTTTTGGGACAAAACATGTATTTGTGGGTGAAAAGGTCCTTTTGAAGGGGAAAAACTGGTATTTCTTGGAGAAGATGTGATATATTTGGGAGAAATGTGGCATGTCTGGAAGAAACTGTCCTATTTTGGGGATCAAAGAGGTATTTGTGGGTGAAAAGGTCCTATTTGAAGGGGGAAACCTGGTATTTCTTGGAGAAGATGTGATATATTTGGGAGAAATGCGGAATGTCTGGAAGAAACTGTCCTATTTTGGGGATCAAAGAGGTATTTGTGGGTGAAAAGGTCCTATTTGAAGGGGGAAACGTGGTATTTCTTGGAGAAGATGTGATATATTTGGGAGAAATCTGGCATCTCTGGAAGAAAATGTCCTATCTTGGGGATAAAAGAGGTATTTGTTGGTGAAAAGGTCCTATTTGAAGGGGGAATCCTGGTATTTTTTGGAGAAGATGTGATATATTTGGGTAGAAAGCTGGCATTTCTGCAAGAAACTGTCCTATTTTGGGTATAAAAGAGGTATTTGTGTGTGAAAAGTTCCTATTTGAAGGGGGAAACCAGCTATTTCTTGGAGAAGAGGTGATATATTTGGGAGAAATGTGGCATTTCTGGAAGAAACTGTCCTATTTTGGGGATAAAAGAGGTATTTGTGGGTGAAAAGGTCCTATTTGAAGGGGGAAACCTGGTATTTCTTGGAGAAGATGTGATATATTTGGGAGAAATGTGGCCTTTCTGGAAGAAACTGTCCTATTTTGGGGATCAAAGAGGTATTTGTGGGTGAAAAGGTCCTATTTGAAGGGGGAAACGTGGTATTTCTTGGAGAAGATGTGATATATTTGGGAGAAATGTGGCCTTTCTGGAAGAAACTTTCCTATTTTGGGGATAAAAGAAGTATTTGTGGGTGAAAAGGTCCATTCTGAAGGGGGAAACCTGGTATTTCTTGGAGAAGATGTGATGTATTTGGGAGAAATGTGGCATGTCTGGAAGAAACTGTCCTATTTTGGGGATAAAAGAGGTATTTGTGGGTGAAAAGTTCCTATTTGAAGGGGGAAACGTGGTATTTCTTGGAGAAGATGTGATATGTTTGGGAGAAATGTGGCATTTCTGGACGTAACTGTTCTATTTTGGGGATAAAAGAGGTATTTGTGGGTGAAAAGGTCCTATTTGAAGGGGAAAGCTGGTATTTCTTGGAGAAGATGTGATGTATTTGGGTGAAATGTGGCATTTCTGGAAGAAACTGTCCTATTTGGGGGGAGAAGGCTGGTATTTCTTGGAGAAAAGGTCCTATTTCAGGAGGAATCCTGGTATTTCTTGGAGAAGATGTGATCTATTTGGGAGAAATGTGGCCTTTCTGGAAGAAACTGTCCTCTTTTGGGGATAAAAGAGGTATTTGTGGGTGAAAAGGTCCTATTTGAAGGGGGAAACCTGGTATTTCTTGGAGAAGATGTGGTATATTTGGGAGAAATGTGGCATTTCTGGAAGAAACTGTCCTCTTTTGGGGATAAAACAGGTATTTGTGGGTGAAAACGTTGTATTTGAAGGGGGAAACCTGTTATTTCTTGGAGAAGATGTGATATATTTGGGAGAAATCTGGCATTTCTGCAAGAAACTGTCCTCTTTTGGGGATAAAAGAGGTATTTGTGGGTGAAAAGGTCCTATTTGAAGGGGAAAGCTGGTATTTCTTGGTGAAGATGTGATATATTTGGGAGAAATGTGGCATTTCTGGAAGAAACTGTCCTATTTTGGGGATAAAAGAGGTATTTGTGGGTGATAAGGTCCTATTTGAAGGGGGAACGCTGGTATTTCTTGGAGAAGATGTGATATATTTGGGAGAAATGTGGCATGTCTGGAAGAAGCTGTCCTATTTTGGGGATAAAACAGGTATTTGTGGGTGAAAAGGTCCTATTTGAAGGGGGAAACCTGGTATTTCTTGGAGAAGATGTGATATATTTGGGAGAAATGTGGCATTTCTGGAAGAAACTGTCCTCATTTGGGGATAAAACAGGTATTTGTGGGAGAAAAGGTCCTATTTGAAGGGGGAATCCTGGTATTTCTTGGAGAAGATGTGATCTATTTGGGAGAAATGTGGCCTTTCTGGAAGAAAATGTCCTCTTTTGGGGATAAAAGAGGTATTTGTGTGTGAAAAGGTCCTATTTGAAGGGGGAAACCTGGTATTTCTTGGAGAAGATGTGATATATTTGGGAGAAATGTGGCATGTCTGGAAGAAACTGTCCTCTTTTGGGGATAAAGTGGTATTTGTGGGTGAAAAGGTCCTATTTCAAGGAGGAAACCTGGTATTTCTTGGAGAAGATGTGATATGTTTGGGAGAAATGTGGCATTTCTGGACGTAACTGTTCTATTTTGGGGATAAAAGAGGTATTTGTGGGTGATAAGGTCCTATTTGAAGGGGAAAGCTGGTATTTCTTGGAGAAGATGTGATATATTTGGGAGAAATGTGGCCTTTCTGGAAGAAACTGTCCTATCTGGTGGGAGAAGGCTGGTATTTGTGGGAGAAAAGGTCCTATTTGTGGAGGAATCCTGGTATTTCTTGGAGAAGATGTGATCTATTTGGGAGAAATGTGGCATGTCTGGAAGAAACTGTCCTATTTTGGGGATAAAAGAGGTATTTGTGGGTGAAAAGGTCCTATTTCAGGAGGAATCCTGGTATTTCTTGGAGAAGATGTGATATATTTGGGAGAAATGTGGCCTTTCTGGAAGAAACTGTCCTCTTTTGGGGATAAACCAGGTATTTGAGTGTGAAAAGGTCCTATTTGAAGGGGGAAACCTGTTATTTCCTGGAGAAGCTGTGATATATTTGGGAGACATGTGGCATGTCTGGAAGAAACTGTCCTATTTTGGGGATAAAACAGGTATTTGTGGGTGAAAAGGTCCTATTTGAAGGGGGAAAGCTGGTATTTCTTGGAGGAGATGTGATATATTTGGGAGAAATCTGGCATTTCTGGAAGAATATGTCCAATTTGAGGGATAAAAGAGGTATTTGTGGGTGAAAAGGTCCTATTTGAAGGGGGAAACCTGGTATTTCTTGGAGAAGATGTGATATGTTTGGGTGAAATGTGGCATTTCTGGACGTAACTGTTCTATTTTGGGGATAAAAGAGGTATTTGTAGGTGAAAAGGTCCTATTTGAAGGGGGAAACCTGGTATTTCTTGGAGAACATGTGATATATTTGGGTGATATGTGGCATGTCTGGAAGAAAATGTCCTATTTGGGGGGAGAAGGCTGGTATTTGTGGGAGAAAAGGTCCTATTTCAGGAGGAATCTTGTTATTTCTTGGAGGAGATGTGATCTATTTGGGTAGAAATGTGGCATTTCTGGCAGAAGCTGTCCTATTTTGGGGATAAAAGAGGTATTTGTGGGTGAAAAGGTCCTAATGAAGGGGGAACCCTGGTATTTCTTGGTGAAGATGTGATATATTTGGGAGAAATGTGGCATTTCTGGAAGAAACTGTCCTCTTTTGGGGATAAAAGAGGTATTTGTGGGTGAAAATTTCCTATTTGAAGGGGGAAACCTGGTATTTCTTGGAGAAGATATGATATATTTGGGAGAAATGTGGCATTTCTGGAAGAAACTGTCCTATTTTGGGGATAAAAGAGGTATTTGTGGGTGAAAAGGTCCTATTTGAAGGGGGAAACCTGGTATTTCTCGGAGAAGATGTGATATATTTGGGAGAAATGTGGCATTTCTGGAAGAATATGTCGAATTTGAGGGATAAAACAGGTATTTGTGGTTGAAAGGTTCGTATTTGAAGGGGGAAACCTGGTATTTCTTGGAGATGATGTGATATATTTGGGAGAAATGTGGCATGTCTGGAAGAAACTGTCCTATTTTGGGGATCAAAGAGGTATTTGTGGGTGAAAAGGTCCTATTTGAAGGGGGAAACCTGGTATTTCTTGGAGAAGATGTGATATATTTGGGAGAAATGTGGCATGTCTGGAAGAAACTGTCCTATTTTGGGGATAGAACTGGTATTTGTGGGTGAAAAGGTCCTATTTGAAGGGGGAACCCTGGTATTTCTTGGAGAAGATGTGATATATTTGGGAGAAATGTGGCATGTCTGGAAGAAACTGTCCTCTTTTGGGGATAAAATAGGTATTTGTGGGTGAAACGGTCCTATTTGAAGGGGAAACCTGGTATTTCTTGGAGAAGAAGTGATCTATTTGGGAGAAATGTGGCATGTCTGGAAGAAACTGTCCTATTTTGGGGATACAAGAGGTATTTGTGGGTGAAAAAGTCCTATTTCAAGGAGGAAACCTGGTATTTCTTGGAGAAGATGTGATATGTTTGGGAGAAATGTGGCATTTCTGGAAGAAACTGTCGTATTTTGGGCATAAAACAGGTATTTGTAGGTGAAAAGGTCCTATTTGAAGGGGGAAACCTGGTATTTCTTGGAGAAGATGTGATATATTTGGGAGAAATGTGGCCTTTCTGGAAGAAACTGTCCTCTTTTGGGATAAAAGAGGTATTTGTGTGTGAAAAGGTCCTATTTGAAGGGGGAAACCTGGTATTTCTTGGAGAAGATGTGACCTATTTGGGAGAAATGTGGCATGTCTGGAAGAAACTGTCCTATTTTGGGGATAAAAGAGGTATTTGTGGGTGAAAAAGTCCTATTTCAAGGAGGAAGCCTGGTATTTCTTGGAGAATATGTGATATGTTTGGGAGAAATGTGGCATGTCTGGAAGAAAGTGTCCTCTTTTGGGGATAAAAGAGGTATTTGTGGGAGAAAAGGTCCTATTTGAAGGGGGAAAGCTGGTATTTCTTGGAGAACATGAGATATATTTGGGTGATATGTGGCATGTCTGGAAGAAAATGTCCTATATGGGGGGACAAGGCTGGTATTTGTGGGAGAAAAGGTCCTATTTCAGGAGGAATCCTGGTATTTCTTGGAGGAGATGTGATCTATTTGGGAGAAATGTGGCATTTCTGGAAGAAACTGTCCTCTTTTGGGGATAAAAGAGGTATTTGTGGGTGAAAAGGTCCTATTTGAAGGGGGAACCCTGGTATTTCTTGGAGAAGATGTGATATATTTGGGAGAAATCTGGCATTTCTGGACGAAACTGTCCTCTTTTGGGGATATAACAGGTATTTGTGGGTGAAAATTTCCAATTTGAAGGGGGAAACCTGGTATTTCTTGGAGAAGATATGATATATTTGGGAGAAATGTGGCATTTCTGGAAGTAACTGTCCTATTTTGGGGAGAAAACAGGTATTTGTGGTTGAAAAGGTCCTATTTGAAGGGGGAAACCTGGTATTTCTTGGAGAAGATGTGATATATTTGGGAGAAATCTGGCATTTCTGGAAGAATATGTCCAATTTGAGGGATAAAAGAGGTATTTGTGGTTGAAAAGGTCCTATTTGAAGGGGGAAACCTGGTATTTCTTGGAGAAGATGTGATATATTTGGGAGAAATGTGGCATGTCTGGAAGAAACTGTCCTCTTTTGGGGATACAAGAGGTATTTGTGGGTGAAAAGGTCCTATTTGAAGGGGGAAACGTGGTATTTCTTGGAGAAGATGTGATATATTTGGGAGAAATCTGGCATTTCTGGAAGAAACAGTCCTCTTTTGGGGATAAAAGAGGTATTTGTGGGTGAAAAGGTCCTATTTGTAGGGGGAAACCTGGTATTTCTTGGAGAAGATATGATATATTTGGGAGAAATGTGGCATTTCTGGAAGAAACTGTCCTCTTTTGAGGATGAAAGAGGTATTTGTGGGTGAAAAGGTCCTATTTGAAGGGGGAAACCTGGTATTTCTTGGAGAAGATGTGATTTATTTGGGAGAAATGTGGCATTTCTGGAAGAATATGTCGAATTTGAGGGATAAAACAGGTATTTGTGGTTGAAAAGTTCCTATTTGAAGGGGGAAACCTGGTATTCTTGGAGAAGATGTGATATATTTGGGAGAAATGTGGCATGTCTGGAAGAAACTGTCCTATTTTGGGGATAAAAGAGGTATTTGTGGGTGAAAAGGTCCTAATTGAAGGGGGAAACGTGGTATTTCTTGGAGAAGATGTGATATATTTGGGAGAAATGTGGCATGTCTGGAAGAAACTGTCCTCTTTTGGGGATAAAGGATGTATTTGTGGGTCAAAATGTCCTATTTGAAGAGGGAACCCTGGTATTTCTTGGAGAAGATGTGATATATTTGGGAGAAATGTGGCATGTCTGGAAGAAACTGTCCTATTTTGGGGATAAAAGAGGTATTTGTGGGTGAAAAGGTCCTATTTGAAGGGGGAAAGCTGGTATTTCTTGGAGAAGATGTGATCTATTTGGGAGAAATCTGGCATTTCTGGAAGAAACTGTCCTATTGGGGGGAGAAGGCTGGTATTTGTGGGAGAAAATGTCCTATTTCAGGAGGAATTCTGGTATTTCTTGGAGAAGATGTGATCTATTTGGGAGAAATGTGGCATGTCTGGAAGAAACTGTCCTCTTTTGGGGATAAAAGAGGTATTTGTGGGTGAAAAGGTCCTATTTGAAGGGGGAACCCTGGTATTTCTTGGAGAAGATGTGATATTTTTGGGAGAAATGTGGCATTTCTGGAAGAAACTGTCCTCTTTTGGGGATAAAAGAGGTATTTGTGGGTGAAAAGGTCCTATTTGAAGGGGGAAACCAGGTATTTCCTGGAGAAGATGTGATATATTTGGGAGAAATGTGGCATTACTTGAAGAAACTGTCCTCTTTTGGGGATAAAACAGGTACTTTTGGGTGAAAAGTTCCTATTTGAAGGGGGTATCCTGGTATTTCTTGGAGAAGATATGATATGTTTGGGTGAAATGTGGCATTTCTGGAAGAAACTGTCCTCTTTTGGGGATAAAAGAGGTATTTGTGGGTGAAAAGGTCCTATTTGAAGGGGGAAACCTGGTATTTCTTGGAGAAGATGTGATATATTTGGGTGATATGTGGCATGTCTGGAAGAAATTGTCCTATATGGGGGGAGAAGGCTGGTATTTGTGGGAGAAAAGGTCCTATTTCAGGAGGAATCCTGGTATTTCTTGGAGGAGATGTGATATATTTGGGAGAAATGTGGCAAGTCTGGAAGAAACTGTCCTATTTTGGGGATAAAAGAGGTATTTGTGGGTGAAAAGGTCCTATTTGAAGGGGGAAAGCTGGTATTTCTTGGAGAAGATGTGATATATTTGGGAGAAATGTGGCATGTCTGGAAGAAACTGTCCTATTTTGGGGATAAAAGAGGTATTTCTGGGTGAAAAGGTCCTATTTGAAGGGGGAAACCTGGAATTTCTAGGAGAAGATGTGATATATTTGGGAGAAATGTGGCATGTCTGGAAGAAACTGTCCTATTTTGGGGATACAAGAGGTATTTCTGGGTGAAAAAGTCCTATTTCCAGGGGAAAACCTGGTATTTCTTGGAGAAGATGTGATATATTTTGGAGAAATGTGGCCTTTCTGGAAGAAAATGTCCAATTTGGGGGGAGAAGGGTGGTAGTTTTGGGTGAGAAGGTCCTATTTCAGGAGGAATCCTGGCATTTCTTGGAGAAGATGTGATATATTTGGGAGAAATGTGGCATGTCTGGAAGAAAATGTCCTCTTTTGGGGATAAAACAGGTATTTGTGGGTGAAAAGGTCCTATTTGAAGGGGGAAACCTGGTATTTCTTGGAGAAGATATGATCTATTTGGGAGAAATCTGGCATTTCTGGAAGAAACTGTCCTCTTTTGGGGATAAAAGAGGTATTTGTGGGTGAAAAGGTCCTATTTGAAGGGGGAAACGTGGTATTTCTTGGAGAAGATGTGATATATTTGGGAGAAATCTGGCATTTCTGGAAGAAACTGTCCTATTTGGGGGGAGAAGGCTGGTATTTGTGGGAGAAAAGGTCCTATTTCAGGAGGAATCCTGGTATTTCTTGGAGAAGACGTGATATATTTGGGAGAAATGTGGCATTTCTGGAAGAAAGTGTCCTATTTTGGGGATAAAAGAGGTATTTGTGGGTGAAAAGGTCGTATTTGAAGGGGGAAACGTGGTATTTCTTGGAGAAGATGTGATCTATTTGGGAGAAATGTGGCATTTCTGGAAGAAACTGTCCTCTTTTGGGGATAAAAGATGTATTTGTTGGTGAAAAGGTCCTATTTGAAGAGGGAACCCTGGTATTTCTTGGAGAAGATGTGATATATTTGGGAGAAATGTGGCATTTCTGGAAGAAACTGTCCTCTTTTGGGGATAAAAGAGGTATTTGTGGGTGAAAAGGTCCTATTTGAAGGGGGAAACGTGGAATTTCTTGGAGAAGATGTGATATATTTGGGAGAAATGTGGCATGTCTGGAAGAAACTGTCCTATTTTGGGGATCAAAGAGGTATTTGTGGGTGAAAAGGTCCTATTTGAAGGGGGAAACCTGGTATTTCTTGGAGAAGATGTGATATATTTGGGAGAAATGTGGCATGTCTGGAAGAAACTGTCCTCTTTTGGGGATAAAACAGGTACTTGTGGGTGAAAAGGTCCTATTTGAAGGGGGTATCCTGGTATTTCTTGGAGAAGATGTGATATGTTTGGGTGAAATCTGGCATTTCTGGAAGAAACTGTTCTATTTTGGGGATAAAAGAGGTATTTGTAGGTGAAAAGGTCCTATTTGAAGGGGGAAACCTGGTATTTCTTGGAGAAGATGTGATATATTTGGGTGATATGTGGCATGTCTGGAAGATAAAGTCCTATATGGGGGGAGAAGGCTGGTATTTGTGGGAGAAAAGGTCCTATTTCAGGAGGAATCCTGGTATTTCTTGGAGGAGATGTGATATATTTGGGAGAAATCTGGCATTTCTGGCAGAAACTGTCCTCTTTTGGGGATAAAAGAGGTATTTGTGGGTGAAAAGGTCCTATTTGAAGGGGGAACCCTGGTATTTCTTGGAGAAGATGTGATCTATTTGGGAGAAATGTGGCATTTCTGGAAGAAACTGTCCTGTTTTGGGGATAAAACAGGTATTTGTGGGTGAAAATTTCCTATTTGAAGGGGGAAACCTGGTATTTCTTGGAGAAGACATGATATATTTGGGAGAAATGTGGCATTTCTGGAAGAAAGTGTCCTCTTTTGGGGATAAAAGAGGTATTTGTGTGTGAAAAGGTCCTATTTGAAGGGGGAAACCTGGTATTTCTTGGAGAAGATGTGATATATTTGGGAGAAATCTGGCATTTATGGAAGAATATGTCCAATTTGAGGGATAAAAGAGGTATTTGTGGTTGAAAAGGTCCTATTTGAAGGGGGAAACCTGGTATTTCTTGGAGAAGATGTGATATATTTGGGAGAAATGTGGCATGTCTGGAAGAAACTGTCCTATTTTGGGGATAAAAGAGGTATTTGTGGGTGAAAAGTTCCTATTTGAAGGGGGAAACGTGGTATTTCTTGGAGAAGATGTGGTATATTTGGGAGAAATGTGGCATTTCTGGAAGAAACTGTCCTATTTCGGGGATAAAACAGGTATTTGTGGGTGAAAACTTTGTATTTGAAGGGGGAAACCTGTTATTTCTTGGAGAAGATGTGATATATTTGGGAGAAATCTGGCATTTCTGCAAGAGACTGTTCTATTTTGGGGATCAAAGAGGTATTTGTGGGTGAAAAGGTCCTATTTGAAGGGGGAAAGCTGGTATTTCTTGGTGAAGATGTGATATATTTGGGAGAAATGTGGCATTTCTGGAAGAAACTGTCCTATTTTGGGGATAAAAGAGGTATTTGTGGGTGAAAAGGTCCTATTTGAAGGGGGAACGCTGGTATTTCTTGGAGAAGATGTGATATATTTGGGAGAAATGTGGCATGTCTGGAAGAAGCTGTCCTATTTTGGGGATAAAAGAGGTATTTGTGGGTGAAAAGGTCCTATTTGAAGGGGGAGCCCTGGTATTTCTTGGAGAAGATGTGATATATTTGGGAGAAATGTGGCATTTCTGGAAGAAACTGTCCTATTTTGGGGTTAAACAGCTATTTGTGGGAGAAAAGGTCCTATTTGAAGGGGGAAAGCTGGTATTTCTTGTAGAAGATGTGATCTATTTGGGAGAAATGTGGCCTTTCTGGAAGAAAATGTCCTCTTTTGGGGATGAAAGAGGTATTTGTGGTTGAAAAGGTCCTATTTGAAGGGGGAAACGTGGTATTTCTTGGAGAAGATGTGATATATTTGGGAGAAATGTGGCATGTCTGCAAGAAACTGTCCTCTTTTGGGGATACAAGAGGTATTTGTGGGAGAAAAGGTCCTATTTCAAGGAGGAAACCTGGTATTTCTTGGAGAAGATGTGATATGTTTGGGAGAAATGTAGCATTTCTGGACGTAACTGTTCTATTTGGGGATAAAAGAGGTATTTGTGGGTGATAAGGTCCTATTTGAAGGGGAAAGCTGGTATTTCTTGGAGAAGATGTGATCTATTTGGGAGAAATGTGGCATTTCTGGAAGAAACTGTCCTATCTGGGGGGAGAAGGCTGGTATTTGTGGGAGAAAAGGTCCTATTTGTGGAGGAATCCTGGTATTTCTTGGAGAAGATGTGATCTATTTGGGAGAAATGTGGCATGTCTGGAAGAAACTGACCTATTTTGGGGATAAAAGAGGTATTTGTGGGTGAAAAGGTCCTATTTCAGGAGGAATCCTGGTATTTCTTGGAGAAGATGTGATATATTTGGGAGAAATGTGGCATTTCTGGAAGAAACTGTCCTCTTTTGGGGATAAAAGTGGTATTTGTGTGTGAAAAGGTCCTATTTGAAGGGGGAAACCTGGTATTTCTTGGAGAAGATGTGATATATTTGGGAGAAATGTGGCATGTCTGGAAGAAAATGTCCTCTTTTGGGGATAAAACTGGTATTTGTGGGAGAAAAGGTCCTATTTGAAGGGGGAAACCTGGTATTTGTGGGAGAAGATGTGATCTATTTGGGAGAAATGTGGCATTTCTGGAAGAAAATGTCCTCTTTTGGGGATAAAACAGGTACATGTGGGTGAAAAGGTCCTATTTGAAGGGGGAAACGTGGTATTTCTTGGAGAAGATGTGATATGTTTGGGTGAAATGTGGCATTTCTGGACGTAACTGTTCTATTTTGGGGATAAAAGAGGTATTTGTAGGTGAAAAGGTCCTATTTGAAGGGGGAAACCTGGTATTTCTTGGAGAACATGTGATATATTTGGGTGATATGTGGCATGTCTGGAAGAAAATGTCCTATTTCGAGGGAGAAGGCTGGTATTTGTGGGAGAAAAGTTCCTATTTCAGGAGGAATCCTGGTATTTCTTGGAGGAGATGTGATCTATTTGGGTAGAAATCTGGCATTTCTGGCAGAAACTGTCCTATTTTGGGGATAAAAGAGGTATTAGTGGTTGAAAAGGTCCTATTTGAAGGGGGAACCCTGGTATTTCTTGTAGAAGATGTGATATATTTGGGAGAAATGTGGCATTTCTGGAAGAAACTGTCCTCTTTTGGGGATAAAGCAGGTATTTGTGGGTGAAAAGGTCCTATTTGAAGGGGGAACCCTGGTATTTCTTGGAGAAGATGTGATATATTTGGGAGAAATGTGGCATTTCTTGAAGAAACTGTCATCTTTTGGGGATAAAACAGGTATTTGTGGGTGAAAATGTCCTATTTGAAGGGGAAACCTGGTATTTCTTGGAGAAGATGTGATATATTTGGGAGAAATGTGGCATTTCTGGAAGAAACTGTCCTATTTTGGGGAGAAGGCTGGTATTTGTGGGAGAAAAGGTCCTATTTCAGGAGGAATCCTGGTATTTCTTGGAGAAGATGTGATCTATTTGGGAGAAATGTGGCATTTCTGGAAGAAACTGTCCTCTTTTGGGGATAAAAGAGGTATTTGTGGGTGAAAAGGTCCTATTTGAAGGGGGAAACGTGGTATTTCTTGGAGAAGATGTGATCTATTTGGGAGAAATGTGGCCTTTCTGGAAGAAACTGTCCTCTTTTGGGGATAAAACAGGTATTTGTGGTTGAAAAGGTCCTATTTGAAGGGGGTATCCTGGTATTTCTTGGAGAAGATGTGATATGTTTGGGTGAAATGTGGCATTTCTGGAAGAAACTGTTCTATTTTGGGGATAAAAAAGGTATTTGTAGGTGAAAAGGTCCTATTTGAAGGGGGAAAGCTGGTATTTCTTGGAGAAGATGTGATATATTTCGGAGAAATGTGGCATGTCTGGAAGAAAATGTCCTATTTGGGGGGAGAAGGCTGGTATTTGTGGGAAAAAATGTCCTATTTCAGGAGGAATCCAGGTATTTCTTGGAGGAGATGTGATCTATTTGGGTAGAAATCTGGCATTTCTGGCAGAAACTGTCCTCTTTTGGGGATAAAAGAGGTATTTGTGGGTGAAAAGGTCCTATTTCAATTGGGAACCCTGGTATTTCTTGTAGAAGATGTGATATATTTGGGAGAAATCTGGCATTTCTGGAAGAAAATGTCCTCTTTTGGGGATAAAACAGGTATTTGTGGGTGAAAATTTCCTATTTGAAGGGGGAAACCTGTTATTTCTTGGAGAAGATATGATATATTTGGGAGAAATGTGGCATTTCTGGAAGAAACTGTCCTATTTGGGGGATAAAACAGGTATTTGTGGGTGAAAAGGCCCTATTTGAAGGGGGAAACCTGGTATTTCTTGGAGAAGATGTGATATATTTGGGAGAAATGTGGCATTTCTGGAAGAATATGTCGAATTTGAGGGATAAAACAGGTATTTGTGGTTGAAAAGGTCCTATTTGAAGGGGGAAAACTGGTATTTCTTGGAGAAGATGTGATATATTTGGGAGAAATGTGGCATGTCTGGAAGAAACTGTCCTATTTTGGGGATCAAAGAGGTATTTGTGGGTGAAAAGGTCCTATTTGAAGGGGGAAACCTGGTATTTCTTGGAGAAGATGTGATATATTTGGGAGAAATGTGGCCTTTCTGGAAGAAACTGTCCTCTTTTGGGGATAAAAGAGGTATTTGTGGGTGAAAAGGTCCTATTTGAAGGGGGAAACGTGGTATTTCTTGGAGAAGATGTGATATATTTGGGAGAAATATGGCATTTCTGGAAGAAACTGTCCTCTTTTGGGGATAAAAGAGGTATTTGTGGGTGAAAAGGTCCTATTTGAAGGGGAAAGCTGGTATTTCTTGGAGAAGATGTGATCTATTTGGGAGAAATGTGGCATTTCTGGAAGAAACTGTCCTATTTTGGGGGGAGAAGGCTGGTATTTGTGGGAGAAAAGGTCCTATTTCAGGAGGAACCCTGGTATTTCTTGGAGAAGATGTGATCTATTTGGGAGAAATGTGGCATTTCTGGAAGAAACTGTCCTATTTGAGGGATAAAACAGGTATTTGTGGGAGAAAAGGTCCTATTTGAAGGGGGAAACCTGGTATTTCTTGGAGGAGATGTGATCTATTTGGGAGAAATGTGGCCTTTCTGGAAGAAACTGTCCTCTTTTGGGGATAAAAGAGGTATTTGTGGGTGAAAAGGTCCTATTTGAAGGGGGAAAGCTGGTATTTCTTGGAGAAGATGTGATATATTTGGGAGAAATGTGGCATGTCTGGAAGAAACTGTCCTCTTTTGGGGATAAAACAGGTACTTGTGGGTGAAAAGTTCCTATTTGAAGGGGGTATCCTGGTATTTCTTGGAGAAGATGTGATCTATTTGGGAGAAATGTGGCATTTCTGGAAGAAGCTGTCCTCTTTTGGGGATAAAAGAGGTATTTGTGGGTGAAAAGGTCCTATTTGAAGGGGGAAACCTGGTATTTCTTGGAGAAGATGTGATATATTTGGGAGAAATGTGGCATGTCTGGAAGAAACTGTCCTCTTTTGGGGATAAAACAGGTACTTGTGGGTGAAAAGTTCCTATTTGAAGGGGGTATCCTGGTATTTCTTGGAGAAGATGTGATATGTTTGGATGAAATGTGGCATTTCTGGAAGAAACTGTTTTATTTGGGGATAAAAGAGGTATTTGTAGGTGAAAAGGTCCTATTTGAAGGGGGAAAGCTGGTATTTCTTGGAGAAGATGTGATATATTTGGGTGATACGTGACATGTCTGGAAGAAAAAGTCCTATATGGGGGGAGAAGGCTGGTATTTGTGGGAGAAAAGGTCCTATTTCAGGAGGAATCCTGGTATTTCTTGGCGGAGATGTGATATATTTGGGAGAAATGTGGCATGTCTGGAAGAAACTGTCCTCTTTTGGGGATAAAAGAGGTATTTGTGGGAGAAAAGGTCCTATTTCAGGAGGAATCCTGGTATTTCTTGGAGGATATATGATATATTTGGGAGAAATCTGGCATTTCTGGAAGAAACTGTCCTATTTTGGGGATAAAAGAGGTATTTGTGGGTGAAAAGGTCCTATTTGAAGGGGAAAACCTGGTATATCTTGGAGAAGATGTGATATATTTGGGAGAAATGTGGCATTTCTGGAAGAAAATGTCCAATTTGGGGGGGAAAGGCTGGTAGTTTTGGGGGAGAAGGTCCTATTTCAGGAGGAATCCTGGCATTTCTTGGAGAAGATGTGATATATTTGGGGAGAAATGTGGCCTTTCCGGAAGAAACTGTCCTATTTGGGGGATAAAAGAGGTATTTCATGGAGAAAAGGTCCTAATTGAAGTTGGAAACCTGGTATTTCTTGGAGAAGATGTGATCTATTTGGGAGAAATGTGGCATTTCTGGAAGAAAATGTCCAATTTGGGGGGGGAAGGCTGGTAGTTTTGGGTGAGAAGGTCCTATTTCAGGAGGAATCCTGGCATTTCTTGTAGAAGATGTGATATATTTGGGAGAAATGTGGCATTTCTGGAAGAAAATGTCCTCTTTTGGGGATAAAAGAGGTATTTCATGGAGAAAAGTTCCTATTTGAAGGGGGAAACCTGGTATTTCTTGGAGAAGATGTGATATATTTGGGAGAAATGTGGCATTTCTGGAAGAAACTGTCCTCTTTTGGGGATAAAAGAGGTATTTGTGGGAGAAAAGGTCCTATTTGAAGGGGGAAAGCTGGTATTTCTTGGAGAAGATATGATCTATTTGGGAGAAATCTGGCATTTCTGGAAGAAACTGTCCTATTTTGGAGATAAATCAGGTATTTGTGGGTGAAAAGGTCCTATTTGAAGGGGGAAAGCTGGTATTTCTTGGAGAAGATGTGATATATTTGGGAGAAATCCGGCATTTCTGGAAGAAACTGTCCTCTTTTGGGGATACAAGAGGTATTTGTGGGTGATAAGGTCCTATTTGAAGGGGGAAACCTGGTATTTCTTGGAGAAGATGTGATATATTTGGGAGAAATGTGGCATGTCTGGAAGAAGCTGTCCTATTTTGGGGATAAAACAGGTATTTGTGGGTGAAAAGGTCCTATTTGAAGGGGGAACCCTGGTATTTCTTGGAGAAGATGTGATCTATTTGGGAGAAATGTGGCATGTCTGGAAGAAACTGTCCTATTTGGGGTATAAAACAGGTATTTGTGGGAGAAAAGGTCCTATTTGAAGGGGGAACCGTGGTATTTGTGGGAGAAGATGTGATCTATTTGGGAGAAATGTGGCATGTCTGGAAGAAAATGTCCAATTTGGGGGGAGAAGGCTGGTAGTTTTCGGTGTGAAGGTCCTATTTCAGGAGGAATCCTGGTATTTCTTGGAGAAGATGTGATATATTTGGGAGAAATGTGGCCTTTCTGGAAGAAAATGTCCAATTTGGGGGAGAAGGCTGGTAGTTTTGGATGAGATGGTCCTATTTCAGGAGGAATCCTGGCATTTCTTGGAGAAGATGTGATATATTAGGGAGAAATGTGGCATTTCTGGAAGAAACTGTCCTCTTTTGGGGATAAAAGAGGTATTTCTGGGTGAAAAGGTCCTATTTGAAGGGGGAACCGTGGTATTTCTTGGAGAAGATGTGATATATTTGGGAGAAATGTGGCATTTCTGGAAGAAAATGTCCTCTTTTGGGGATAAAAGAGGTATTTGTGGGTGAAAAGGTCCTAATTCAAGGGGGAAACCTGTTATTTCTTGGAGAAGATGTGATATATTTGGGAGAAATGAGGCATTTCTGGAAGAAAATGTCCAATTTGAGGGGAGAAGGCTGGTAGTTGTGGGTGAGAAGGTCCTATTTCAGGAGGAATCCTGGTATTTCTTGGAGCAGATGTGATATATTTGGGAGAAATGTGGCATTTCTGGAAGAAACTGTCCTATTTTGGGGATAAAAGAGGTATTTGTGGGTGAAAAGGTCCTATTTGAAGGGGGAACCCTGGTATTTCTTGGAGAAGATGTGATATATTTGGGAGAAATGTGGCATTTCTGGAAGAAACTGTCCTCTTTTGGGGATAAAAGTGGTATTTGTGGGTGAAAAGGTCCTATTTGAAGGGGGAAACGTGGCATTTCTTGGAGAAGATGTGATATATTTGGGAGAAATGTGGCCTTTCTGGAAGAAACTGTCCTCTTTTGGGGATAAAAGAGGTATTTGTGGGTGAAAAGGTCCTATTTGAAGGGGGAAACCTGGTATTTCTTGGAGAAGATGTGATATATTTGGGAGAAATCTGGCATTTCTGGAAGAAAATGTGCAATATGGGGGGAGAAGGCTGGTAGTTTTCTGTGAGAAGGTCCTATTTCAGGAGGAATCCTGGTATTTCTTGGAGAAGATGTGATATATTTGGGAGAAATGTGGCCTTTCTGGAAGAAACTGTCCTATTTTGGGGATAAAAGAGGTATTTGTGGGTGAAAAGGTCCTATTTGAAGGGGGAAAGCTGGTATTTCTTGGAGAAGATGAGATATATTTGGGAGAAATGTGGCATTTCTGGAAGAAACTGTCCTCTTTTGGGGATAAAAGAGGTATTTGTGGGTGAAAAGGTCCTATTTGAAGGGGGAAACCTGGTATTTCTTGGAGAAGATGTGATATATTTGGGAGAAATGTGGCATGTCTGGAAGAAACTGTCCTCTTTTGGGGATAAAAGAGGTATTAGTGGTTGAAAAGGTCCTATTTCCAGGGGAAAACGTGGTATTTCTTGGAGAAGATGTGAACTATTTGGGAGAAATGTGGCATGTCTGGAAGAAAATGTCCTATTTGGGGGGAGAAGGCTGGTACTTGTGGGAGAAAATGTCCTATTTCAGGAGGAATCCTGGTATTTCTTGGAGGAGATGTGATATGTTTGGGAGAAATGTGGCCTTTCTGGAATAAACTGTCCTCTTTTGGGGATAAAAGAGGTATTTGTGGGTGAAAAGGTCCTATTTGAAGGGGGAACCCTGGTATTTCTTGGAGAAGATGTGATATATTTGGGAGAAATGTGGCATTTCTGGAAGAAACTGTCCTCTTTTGGGGATAAAACAGGTATTTGTTGGTGAAAATTTCCAATTGAAGGGGGACACCTAGTATTTCTTGGAGAAGATATGATATATTTGGGAGAAATGTGGCCTTTCTGGAAGAAACTGTCCTATTTTGGGGATAAAAGAGGTATTTGTGGGTGAAAAGGTCCTATTTGAAGGGGGAAACGTGGTATTTCTTGGAGAAGATGTGATATATTTGGAAGAAATCTGGCATTTCTGGAAGAATATGTCCAATTTGAGGGATAAAAGAGGTATTTGTGGGTGAAAAGGTCCTATTTGAAGGTGGAAACCTGGTATTTCTTGGAGAAGATGTGATATGTTTGGGAGAAATGTGGCCTTTCCGGAAGAAACTGTCCTCTTCTGGGTTATAAAAGAGGTATTAGTGGTTGAAAAGGTCCTATTTGAAGGGGGAAACCTGGTATTTCTTGGAGAAGATGTGATCTATTTGGGAGAAATGTGGCATTTCTGGAAGAAACTGTCCAATTTTGGGGATAAAAGAGGTATTTCATGGAGAAAAGGTCCTAATTCAAGGTGGAACCCTGGTATTTCTTGGAGAAGATGTGATCTATTTGGGAGAAATGTGGCATTTCTGGAAGAAACTGTCGTATTTTGGTCATGAAACAGGTATTTGTGGTTGAAAAGGTCCTATTTGAAGGGGGAAAGCTGGTATTTCTTGGAGAAGATGTGATGTATTTGGGAGAAATGTGGCATTTCTGGAAGAAAGTGTCCTCTTTTGGGGATAAAAGTGGTATTTGTGGGTGAAAAGGTCCTACTTGAAGGGGGAACCCTGGTATTTCTGGAGAAGATGTGATATATTTGGGAGAAATGAGGCATTTCTTTAAGAAACTGTCCAATTTGGGGGGAGAAGGCTGGTACTTGTGGGAGAAAAGGTCCCATTTCAGGAGGAATCCTGGTATTTCTTGGAGGAGATGTGATATGTTTGGGAGAAATGTGGCATTTCTGGAAGAAACTGTCCTATTTTGGGGATAAAAGAGGTATTTGTGGGTGAAAAGGTCCTATTTGAAGGGGGAAACCTGGTATTTCTTGGAGAAGATGTGATATATCTGGGAGAAATCTGGCCTTTCTGGAAGAAACTGTCCTCTTTTGGGGATAAAACAGGTATTTGTGGGTGAAAAGGTCCTATTTGAAGGGGGAACCCTGGTATTTCTTGGAGAAGATGTGATATATTTGGGAGAAATGTGGCGTGTCTGGAAGAAACTGTCCTCTTTTGGGGATAAAAGAGGTATGTGTGGGTGAAAAGGTCCTATTTGAAGGGTAAAACCTGGTATTTCTTGGAGAAGATGTGATATATTTGGGAGATATGTGGCATGTCTGGAAGAAAATGTCCTATTTGGGGGGAGAAGGCTGGTACTTGTGGGAGAAAAGGTCCTATTTCAGGAGGAATCCTGGTATTTCTTGGAGGAGATGTGATATGTTTGGGAGAAATGTGGCCTTTCTGGAAGAAACTGTCCTCTTTTGGGGATAAAAGAGGTATTTGTGGGTGAAAAGGTCCTATTTGAAGGGGGAAACCTGGTATTTCTTGGAGAAGATGTGATCTATTTGGGAGAAATGTGGCATGTCTGGAAGAAACTGTCCTATTTTGGGGATAAAAGAGGTATTTGTGGGTGAAAAGTTCCTATTTGAAGGGGGAACCCTGGTATTTCTTGGAGAAGATGTGATATATTTGGGAGAAATCTGGCATTTCTGGAAGAAACAGTCCTCTTTTGGGGATAAAACAGGTATTTGTGGGTGAAAAGGCCCTATTTCCAAGGGAAAACCTGCTATTTCATGGAGGAGATGTGATATATTTGGGAGAAATGTGGCATTTCTGGAAGAAACTGTCCTATTTTGGGGATAAAAGAGGTATTTGTGGGTGAAAAGGTCCTATTTGAAGGGGGAAACCTGGTATTTCTTGGAGAAGATGTGATATATTTGGGAGAAATGTGGCCTTTGTGGAAGAAACTGTCCTCTTTTGGGGATAAAAGAGGTATTTGTGGGTGAAAAGGTCCTATTTGAAGGGGGAAAGCTGGTATTTCTTGGAGAAGAGGTGATATATTTGGGAGAAATGTGGCATGTCTGGCAGAAACTTTCCTCTTTTGGGGATAAAACAGGTATTTGTGGGAGAAAAGTTCCTATTTGAAGGGGGAAAGCTGGTATTTCATGGAGAAGATGTGATATATTTGGGAGAAATGTGGCCTTTCTGGAAGAAAATGTCCAATTTGGGGGGAGAAGGCTGGTAGTTTTGGGTGAGAAGGTCCTATTTCCGGAGGAATCCTGGTATTTCTTGGAGAAGATGTGATATATTTGGGAGAAATGTGGCCTTTCTGGAAGAAAAAGTCAAATTAGGGGGGAGAAGGCTGGTAGTTTTGGATGAGAAGGTCCTCTTTCAGGAGGAATCCTGGCATTTCTTGGAGAAGATGTGATATATTTGGGAGAAATGTGGCATTTCTGGAAGATACTGTCCTCTTTAGGGGACAAAAGAGGTATTTGTGGGTGAAAAGGTCCTATTTGAAGGGGGAAACCAGGTATTTCTTGTAGAAGATGTGATAAATTTGGGAGAAATGTGGCGTTTCTGGAAGAAAATGACCTCTTTTGGGGATAAAAGAGGTATTTCATGGAGAAAATTTCCTATTTGAAGGGGGAAACCAGGTATTTCTTGGAGGAGTTTTGATATATTTGGGAGAAATCTGGCATTTCTGGAAGAAACTGTCCTCTTTTGGGGATAAAAGAGGTATTTGTGGGAGAAAAGGTCCTATTTGAAGGGGGAAAGCTGGTATTTCTTGGAGATGATGTGATATATTTGCGAGAAATGTGGCATGTCTGGAAGAAACTGTCCTCTTTTGGGGATAAAGTGGTATTTGTGGGTGAAAAGGTCCTATTTCAAGGAGGAAACCTGGTATTTCTTGGAGAAGATGTGATATGTTTGGGAGAAATGTGGCATGTCAGGAAGAAACTGTCCTATTTTGGGGATAAAAGAGGTATTTGTGGGTGAAAAGGTCCTATTTGAAGGGGGAAACCTGGTATTTCTTGGAGAAGATGTGATATATTTGGGAGAAATGTGGCCTTTCTGGAAGAAAATGTCCTCTTTTGGGGATAAAAGAGGTATTTCATGGAGAAAAGGTCCTATCTGAAGGGGGAAAGCTGGTATTTCTTGAAGGAGATGTGATATATTTGGGAGAAATGTGGCCTTTCTGGAAGAAACTGTCCAATTTTGGGGATAAAAGAGGTATTTGTGGGTGAAAAGGTCCTATTTCCAGGTGGAAACCTGGTATTTCTTGGAGAAGAGGTGATATATTTGGGAGAAATGTGGCCTTTCTGGCAGAAACTGTCCTATTTTGGGGATAAAAGTGGTATTTGTGGGTGATAAGGTCCTATTTGAAGGGGGAAACCTGGTATTTCTTGGAGAAGATGTGATATATTTGGGAGAAATGTGGCATGTCAGGAAGAAACTGTCCTATTTGGGGGGAGAAGGCTGGTATTTGAGGGAGAAAAGGTCCTCTTTCAGGAGGAATCCTGGTATTTCTTGGAGAAGATGTGATATATTTGGGAGAAATGTGGCATGTCTGGAAGAAACTGTCCTATTTGAGGGATAAAGAGGTATTTGTGGGTGAAAAGGTCCTATTTGAAGGGGGAAACCTGGTATTTCTTGGAGAAGATGTGATATGTTTGGGAGAAATGTGGCATTTCTGGAAGAAACTGTTCTATTTTGGGGATAAAAGAGGTATTTGTAGGTGAAAAGGTCCTATTTGAAGGGGGAAACCTGGTATTTCTTGGAGAAGATGTGATATATTTGGGAGAAATGTGGCATTTCTGGAAGAAACTGTCCTCTTTTGGGGATAAAAGAGGTATTTGTGGGTGAAAAGGTCCTATTTGAAGGGGGAAACGTGGCATTTCTTGGAGAAGATGTGATATATTTGGGAGAAATGTGGCATTTCTGGAAGAAACTGTCCTTTTTTGGGGATAAAACAGGTATTTGTGGGTGAAAAGGTCCTATTTGAAGTTGGAAACCTGGTATTTCTTGGAGAAGATGTGATATATTTGGGAGAAATGTGGCATTTCTGGAAGAAACTGTCCTATTTTGGGGATAAAACAGGTATTTGGGGGTGAAAAGGTCCTATTTGAAGGGGGAAAGCTGGTATTTCTTGGAGAAGAGGTGATCTATTTGGGAGAAATGTGGCATGTCTGGAAGAAACTGTCCTATCTGGGGGATAAAACAGGTATTTGTTGAGAAAAGGTCCTATTTGAAGGGGGAAAGCTGGTATTTCTTGGAGAAGATGTGATCTATTTGGGAGAAATGTGGCCTTTCTGGAAGAAAATGTCCAATTTGGGGGGAGAAGGCTGGTAGTTTTCGGTGAGAAGGTCCTATTTCAGGAGGAATCCTGGTATTTCTTGGAGAAGATGTGATATATTTGGGAGAAATGTGGCCTTTCTGGAAGAAAATGTAAAATTTGGGGGGAGAAGGCTGGTAGTTTTGGGTGAGAAGGTCCTATTTCAGGAGGAATCCTGGCATTTCTAGGAGAAGATGTGATATATTTGGGAGAAATGTGGCATTTCTGGAAGAAACTGTCCTCATTTGGGGATAAAAGAGGTATTAGTGGTTGAAAAGGTCCTAGTTGAAGGGGAATTCCAGGAATGCCAGATTTCTCCCAAATATATCACATCTTCTCCAAGAAATACCAGGGTTCCCCCTTCAAATAGGACCTTTTCAACCACTAATACCTCTTTTATCCCCAAAAGAGGACAGTTTCTTCCAGAAAGGCCACATTTCTCCCAAATAGATCACATCTTCTCCAAGAAATACCAGGTTTCCCCCTTCAAATAGGACCTTTTCAACCACTAATACCTCTTTTATCCCCAAAAGAGGACAGTTTCTTCCAGAAATGCCACATTTCTCCCAAATAGTTCACATCTTCTCCAAGAAATGCCAGGATTCCTCCTGAAATAGGACCTTTTCAACCACTAATACCTCTTTTATCCCCAAAAGAGGACAGTTTCTTCCAGAAAGGCCACATTTCTCCCAAATAGATCACATCTTCTCCAAGAAATACCAGGTTTCCCCCTTCAAATAGGACCTTTTCACCCACAAATACCTGTTTTATCCCCCAAATAGGACAGTTTCTTCCAGAAATGCCAGATTTCTCCCAAATAGATCACATCTTCTCCAAGAAATACCAGGTTTCCCCCTTCAAATAGGACCTTTTCACCCACAAATACCTATTTTATCCCCAAAATAGAACTGTTTCTTCCAGAAATGCCATATTTCTCCCAAACATATCACATCTTCTCCAAGAAATACCACCTTTCCCCCTTCAAATAGGACCTTTTTACCCACAAATACCTCTTTTATCCCCAAAATAGGACAGTTTCTTCCAGAAATGGCACATTTCTCCCAAACATATCACATCTCCTCCAAGAAATACCAGGATTCCTCCTGAAATGGGTCCTTTTCTCCCACAAGTACCAGCCTTCTCCCCCCAAATAGGACATTTTCTTCCAGACATGCCACATTTCTCCCAAATATGTCACATCTTCTCCAAGAAATACCACGTTTCCCCCTTCAAATAGGACCTTTTCACCCACTAATAGCAGGCTTCTCCCCCAAATAGGACAGTTTCTTCCAGAAATGCCACATTTCTCCCAAATATATCACATCTTCTCCAAGAAATACCAGGTTTCCCACTTCAAACAGGACCTTTTCACCCACAAATACCTCTTTTATCCCCAAAATAGGACAGTTTCTTCCAGACATGCCACATTTCTCCCAAATATATCACATCTTCTCCAAGAAATACCAGGTTTCCCCCTTCAAATAGGACCTTTTCACCCACAAATACCTGTTTTATCCCCAAAATAGGACAGTTTCTTCCTGACATGCAATATTACTCCCAAACATATCACATCTTCTCCAAGAAATACCAGGTTTCCCCCTTCAAATAGGACCTTTTCACCCACAAATACCTGTTTTATCCCCAAAAGAGGACAGTTTCTTCCAGAAATGCCAGATTTTTCCCAAACATATCACATCTCCTCCAAGAAATACCAGGATTCCTCCTGAAATAGGAACTTTTCTCCCACAAATACCACCCTTCTCCCCCCAAATAGGACATTTTCTTCCAGACATGCCACATTTCTCCCAAATATATCACATCTTCTCCAAGAAATACCACGTTTCCCCCTTCAAATAGGACCTTTTCCCCCAAAAAACCTCTTTTATCCCCAAAAGAGGACAGTTTCTTCCAGAAATGCCACATTTCTCCCAAATATATCACATCTTCTCCAAGAAATACCAGGTTTCCCCCTTCAAATAGGACCTTTTCAACCACTAATACCTCTTTTATCCCCAAAAGAGGACAGTTTCTTCCAGACATGCCACATTTCTCACAAATAGATCACATCTTCTCCAAGAAATACCAGGTTTCCCCCTTCAAATAGGACCTTTTCACCCACAAATACCTGTTTTAGCCCCAAAATAGGACAGTTTCTTCCAGACATGCCATATTACTCCCAAACATATCACATCTTCTCCAAGAAATACCAGGTTTCCCCCTTCAAATAGGACCTTTTCACCCACAAATACCTCTTTTATCCCCAAAAGAGGACAGTTTCTTCCAGATATGGCACATTTCTCCCAAACATATCACATCTCCTCCAAGAAATACCAGGATTCCTCCTGAAATAGGAACTTTTCTCCCACAAATACCACCCTTCTCCCCCCAAATAGGACATTTTCTTCCAGACATGCCACATTTCTCCCAAATAGATCATATCTTCTCCAAGAAATACCAGCTTTCCCCCTTCAAATAGGACCTTTTCACCCACAAATACCTCTTTTATCCCCAAAAGAGGACAGTTTCTTCCGGAAAGGCCACATTTCTCCCAAATATATCACATCTTCTCCAAGAAATACCAGGATTCCTCCTGAAATAGGACCTTCTCACCCACAAATACCAGCCTTCTCCCCACAAATTGGACATTTTCTTCCAGAAATGCCTCATTTCTCCCAAATATATCACATCTTCACCAAGAAATACCAGGTTTCCCCCTTCAAATAGGACCTTTTCACCCACAAATACCTCTTTTATCCCCAAAAGAGGACAGTTTCTTCCAGAAATGCCACATTTCTCCCAAATATATCACATCTTCTCCAAGAAATACCAGCTTTCCCCCTTCAAATAGGACCTTTTCAACCACAAATACCTGTTTTATGCCCAAAATACGACAGTTTCTTCTAGAAATGCCACATTTCTCCCAAATATATCTCATCTTCTCCAAGAAATACCAGGATTCCTCCTGAAATAGGATCTTCTCACTGAAAACTACCAGCCTTCTCCCCCCAAATTGGACATTTTCTTTCAGACATGCCACATTTCTCCCAAATATATCACATCTTCTCCAAGAAATACCAGCTTTCCCACTTCAAATAGGACCTTTTCTCCCAAAAATACCTCTTTGATCCCCAAAATCGGACAGTTTCTTCCAGAAATGCCACATTTCTCCCAAATATATCACATCTTCTCCAAGAAATACCACGTTTCCCCCTTCAAATAGGACCTTTTCACCCACAAATACCTCTTTTATCCCCAAAATAGGAGAGCTTCTTGCAGACATGCCACATTTCTCCCAAACATATCACATCTTCTCCAAGAAATACCAGGTTTCCCCCTTCAAATAGGACCTTTTCACCCACAAATACCTCTTTTATCCCCAAAACAGGACAGTTTCTTCCAGACATGCCACATTTCTCCCAAATAGATCACATCTTCTCCAAGAAATACCAGGTTTCCCCCTTCAAATAGGACCTTTTCACCCACAAATACATATTTATCCCCAAAATAGGACAGTTTCTTCCAGACATGCCACATTTCTCCCAAATAGATCACATCTTCTCCAAGAAATACCAGGTTTCCCCCTCCAAATAGGACCTTTTCAACCACAAATACCTGTTTTATCCCTCAAATTGGACATATTCTTCCAGAAATGCCACATTTTTCCCAAATATATCACATCTTCTCCAAGAAATACCACGTTTCCCCCTTCAAATAGGACCTTTTCACCCACAAATACCTCTTTTATCCCCAAAAGAGGACAGTTTCTTCCAGAAATGCCACATTTCTCCCAAATAGATCATATCTTCTCCAAGAAATACCAGGATTCCCCCTTCAAATAGGAAATGTTCACCCACAAATACCTGTTTTATCCCCAAAAGAGGACAGTTTCTTCCAGAAATGCCACATTTCTCCCAAATAGATCACATCTTCTCCAAGAAATACCAGGTTTCCCCCTTCAAATAGGACCTTTTCACCCACAAATACCTCTTTTATCCCCAAAAGAGGAAAGTTTCTTCCAGAAATGCCACATTTCTCCCAAATATATCACATCTTCTCCACGAAATACCAGCCTTTCCCCTTCAAATAGGACCTTTTCATCCACAAATACCTGTTTTATCCCCAAAAGAGGACAGTTTCTTCCAGACATGCCACATTTCTCCCAAATATATCACATCTTCTCCAAGAAATACCTGGATTCCTCCTGAAATAGGACCTTCTCATCCTCTGATAAGAGGCTTCTCCCCCCAAATTGCACATTTTCTTCCAGAAATGCCTCATTTCTCCCAAATAGATCACATCTTCACCAAGAAATACCAGGTTTCCCCCTTCAAATAGGACCTTTTCACCCACAAATACCTCTTTTATCCCCAAAAGAGGACAGTTTCTTCCAGAAATGCCACATTTCTCCCAAATAAATCACATCTTCTCCTAGAAATACCAGCTTTCCCCCTTCAAATAGGACCTTTTCAACCACAAATACCTGTTTTATGCCCAAAATAGGACAGTTTCCTCCAGAAAGGCCACATTTCTCCCAAATATATCACATCTTCTCCAAGAAATACCAGGATTCCTCCTGAAATAGGACCTTCTCACCCACAACTACCAGCCTTCTCCCAACAAATTAGACATTTTCTTCCAGAAATGCCACATTTCTCCCAAATATATCACATCTTCTCCAAGAAATACCAGGTTTCCCCCTTCAAATAGGACCTTTTCACCCACAAATACCTCTTTTATCCCCAAAAGAGGACAGTTTCTTCCAGAAATGCCACATTTCTCCCAAATAGATCACATCTTCTCCCACAAATACCAGGTTTCCCCCTTCAAATAGGACCTTTTCAACCACAAATACCTGTTTTATGCCCAAAATAGGACAGTTTCTTCTAGAAATGCCACATTTCTCCCAAATATATCACATCTCCAAGAAATACCAGGATTCCTCCTGAAATAGGACCTTCGCACTGAAAACTACCAGCCTTCTCCCCCCAAATTGGACATTTTCTTCCAGAAAGGCCACATTTCTCCCAAATAGATCACATCTTCTCCAAGAAATACCAGGTTTCCCCCTTGAAATAGGACCTTTTCACCCACTAATAGCAGGCTTCTCCCCCAAATAGGACAGTTTCTTCCAGAAATGCCACATTTCTCCCAAATAGATCACATCTTCTCCAAGAAATACCAGGTTTCCCCCTTCAAATAGGACCTTTTCACCCACAAATACCTGTTTTATCCCCAAAATAGGACAGTTTCTTCCTGACATGCCATATTACTCCCAAACATATCACATCTTCTCCAAGAAATACCAGGTTTCCCCCTTCAAATAGGACCTTTTCACCCACAAATACCTGTTTTATCCCCAAAAGAGGACAGTTTCTTCCAGAAATGCCAGATTTCTCCCAAACATATCACATCTCCTCCAAGAAATACCAGGATTCCTCCTGAAATAGGAACTTTTCTCCCACAAATACCACCCTTCTCCCCCCAAATAGGACATTTTCTTCCAGACATGCCACATTTCTCCCAAATATATCACATCTTCTCCAAGAAATACCACGTTTCCCCCTTCAAATAGGACCTCTTCCCCAAAAAAACCTCTTTTATCCCCAAAAGAGGACAGTTTCTTCCAGAAATGCCACATTTCTCCCAAATATACCACATCTTCTCCAAGAAATACCAGGTTTCCCCCTTCAAATAGGACCTTTTCAACCACTAATACCTCTTTTATCCCCAAAATACGACAGTTTCTTCCAGACATGCCACATTTCTCACAAATAGATCACATCTTCTCCAAGAAATACCAGGTTTCCCCCTTCAAATAGGACCTTTTCACCCACAAATACCTGTTTTATCCCCAAAATAGGACAGTTTCTTCCAGACATGCCATATTACTCCCAAACATATCACATCTTCTCCAAGAAATACCAGGTTTCCCCCTTCAAATAGGACCTTTTCACCCACAAATACCTCTTTTATCCCCAAAAGAGGACAGTTTCTTCCAGATATGGCACATTTCTCCCAAACATATCACATCTCCTCCAAGAAATACCAGGATTCCTCCTGAAATAGGAACTTTTCTCCCACAAATACCACCCTTCTCCCCCCAAATAGGACATTTTCTTCCAGACATGCCACATTTCTCCCAAATATATCACATCTTCTCCAAGAAATACCAGCTTTCCCCCTTCAAATAGGACCTTTTCACCCACAAATACCTCTTTTATCCCCAAAAGAGGACAGTTTCTTCCGGAAAGGCCACATTTCTCCCAAATATATCACATCTTCTCCAAGAAATACCAGGATTCCTCTTGAAATAGGACCTTCTCACCCACAACTACCAGCCTTCTCCCCACAAATTGGACATTTTCTTCCAGAAATGCCTCATTTCTCCCAAATATATCACATCTTCACCAAGAAATACCAGGTTTCCCCCTTCAAATAGGACCTTTTCACCCACAAATACCTCTTTTATCCCCAAAAGAGGACAGTTTCTTCCAGAAATGCCACATTTCTCCCAAATATATCACATCTTCTCCAAGAAATACCAGCTTTCCCCCTTCAAATAGGAAGTTTTCAACCACAAATACCTGTTTTATGCCCAAAATACGACAGTTTCTTCTAGAAGTTCAACATTTCTCCCAAATATATCTCATCTTCTCCAAGAAATACCAGGATTCCTCCTGAAATAGGATCTTCTCACTGAAAACTACCAGCCTTCTCCCCCCAAATTGGACATTTTCTTCCAGACATGCCACATTTCTCCCAAATATATCACATCTTCTCCAAGAAATACCAGCTTTCCCCCTTCAAATAGGACCTTTTCTGCCAAAAATACCTCTTTGATCCCCAAAATCGGACAGTTTCTTCCAGAAATGCCACATTTCTCCCAAATATATCACATCTTCTCCAAGAAATACCACGTTTCCCCCTTCAAATAGGACCTTTTCACCCACAAATCCCTGTTTTATCCCCAAAATAGGACAGCTTCTTGCAGACATGCCACATTTCTCCCAAATATATCACATCTTCTCCAAGAAATACCACGTTTACCCCTTCAAATAGGACCTTTTCACCCACAAATACCTCTTTTATCCCCAAAAGAGGACAGTTTCTTCCACACATGCCACATTTCTCCCAAATAGATCACATCTTCTCCAAGAAATACCACGTTTCCCCCTTCAAATAGGACCTTTTCACCCACAAATACATATTTATCCCCAAAATAGGACAGTTTCTTCCAGACATGCCATATTTCTCCCAAATAGATCACATCTTCTCCAAGAAATACCGGGTTTCCCCCTTCAAATGGGACCTTTTCAACCACAAATACCTGTTTTATCCCTCAAATTGGACATATTCTTCCAGAAATGCCACATTTTCCCCAAATATATCACATCTTCTCCAAGAAATACCACGTTTCCCCCTTCAAATAGGACCTTTTCACCCACAAATACCTCTTTTATCCCCAAAAGAGGACAGTTTCTTCCAGAAATGCCACATTTCTCCCAAATAGATCATATCTTCTCCAAGAAATACCAGGTTTCCCCCTTTCAAATAGGAAATGTTCACCCACAAATACCTGTTTTATCCCCAAAAGAGGACAGTTTCTTCCAGAAATGCCACATTTCTCCCAAATAGATCACATCTTATCCAAGAAATACCACGGTTCCCCCTTCAAATAGGACCTTTTCACCCACAAATACCTCTTTTATCCCCAAAAGAGGAAAGTTTCTTCCAGAAATGCCACATTTCTCCCAAATATATCACATCTTCTCCAAGAAATACCAGCCTTTCCCCTTCAAATAGGACCTTTTCACC
The DNA here is from genome assembly GCA_030408155.1 of Lophura swinhoii. Lineage (NCBI taxonomy): Eukaryota > Metazoa > Chordata > Aves > Galliformes > Phasianidae > Lophura > Lophura swinhoii. The sequence continues at coordinate 14,327,056 of JASCYN010000149.1, read as the reverse complement.
CACAAATACCTGTTTTATCCCCAAAAGAGGACAGTTTCTTCCAGACATGCCACATTTCTCCCAAATATATCACATCTTCTCCAAGAAATACCTGGATTCCTCCTGAAATAGGACCTTCTCACCCTCTGATAAGAGGCTTCTCCCCCCAAATTGCACATTTTCTTCCAGAAATGCCTCATTTCTCCCAAATATATCACATCTTCACCAAGAAATACCAGGTTTCCCCCTTCAAATAGGACCTTTTCACCCACAAATACCTCTTTTATCCCCAAAAGAGGACAGTTTCTTCCAGAAATGCCAGATTTCTCCCAAATAGATCACATCTTCTCATAGAAATACCAGGTTTCCCCCTTCAAATAGGACCTTTTCAACCACAAATACCTGTTTTATGCCCAAAATACGACAGTTTCCTCCAGAAAGGCCACATTTCTCCCAAATATATCACATCTTCTCCAAGAAATACCAGGATTCCTCCTGAAATAGGACCTTCTCACCCACAACTACCAGCCTTCTCCCCACAAATTAGACATTTTCTACCAGAAATGCCACATTTCTCCCAAATATATCACATCTTCTCCAAGAAATACCAGCTTTCCCCCTTCAAATAGGACCTTTTCACCCACAAATACCTCTTTTATCCCCAAAAGAGGACAGTTTCTTCCAGAAATGCCACATTTCTCCCAAATAGATCACATCTTCTCCCACAAATACCAGGTTTCCCCCTTCAAATAGGACCTTTTCAACCACAAATACCTGTTTTATGCCCAAAATAGGACAGTTTCTTCTAGAAATGCCACATTTCTCCCAAATATATCACATCTTCTCCAAGAAATACCAGGATTCCTCCTGAAATAGGACATTCTCACTGAAAACTACCAGCCTTCTCCCCCCAAATAGGACATTTTCTTCCAGACATGCCACATTTCTCCCAAATAGATCACATCTTCTACAAGAAATACCAGGTTTCCCCCTTCAAATAGGACCTTTTCTCCCAAAAATACCTCTTTGATCCCCAAAATCGGACAGTTTCTTCCAGAAATGCCACATTTCTCCCAAATATATCACATCTTCTCCAAGAAATACCACGTTTCCCCCTTCAAATAGGACCTTTTCACCCACAAATACCTGTTTTATCCCCAGAATAGGACAGCTTCTTGCAGACATGCCACATTTCTCCCAAACATATCACATCTTCTCCAAGAAATACCACGTTTCCCCCTTCAAATAGGACCTTATCACCCACAAATACCTCTTTTATCCCCAAAAGAGGACAGTTTCTTCCAGAAATGCCACATTTCTCCCAAATAGATCACATCTTCTCCAAGAAATACCAGGTTTCCCCCTTCAAATAGGACCTTTTCACCCACAAATACCTCTTTTATCCCCAAAAGAGGAAAGTTTCTTCCAGAAATGCCACATTTCTTCCAAATATATCACATCTTCTCCAAGGAATACCAGCCTTTCCCCTTCAAATACGACCTTTTCACCCACAAGTACCTGTTTTATGCCCAAAAGAGGACAGTTTCTTCCAGAAATGCCACATTTCTCCCAAATATATCACATCTTCTCCAAGAAATACCTGGATTCCTCCTGAAATAGGACCTTCTCACCCTCTAATAAGAGGCTTCTCACCCCAAATAGGACAGTTTCTTCCAGACAAGCCTCATTTCTCCCAAATATATCACATCTTCTCCAAGAAATACCAGGGTTCCCCCTTCAAATAGGACCTTTTCACCCACAAATACCTCTTTTATCCCCAAAAGAGGACAGTTTCTTCCAGAAATGCCACATTTCTCCCAAATAGATCACATTTCTCCAAGAAATACCAGGTTTCCCCCTTCAAATAGGACCTTTTCAACCACAAATACCTGTTTTATGCCCAAAATACGACAGTTTCTTCTAGAAATGCCACATTTCTCCCAAATATATCACATCTTCTCCAAGAAATACCAGGATTCCTCCTGAAATAGGACCTTCTCACTGAAAACTACCAGCCTTCTCCCCCCAGATTGGACATTTTCTTCCAGACATGCCACATTTCTCCCAAATATATCACATCTTCTCCAAGAAATACCAGCTTTCCCCCTTCAAATAGGACCTTTTCACCCACAAATACCTCTTTTATCCCCAAAATAGGACAGATTCTTGCAGACATGCCACATTTCTCCCAAACATATCACATCTTCTCCAAGAAATACCAGGTTTCCCCCTGGAAATAGGACCTTTTCACCCACAAATACCTCTTTTATCCCCAAAAGAGGACAGTTTCATCCAGAAATGCCACATTTCACCCAAATGTATCACATCTTCTCCAAGAAATACCAGGTTTCCCCCTTCAAATAGGACCTTTTCACCCACAAATACATCTTTTATCCCCAAAATAGGACAGTTTCTTCCAGACATGCCACATTTCTCCCAAATAGATCACATCTTCTCCAAGAAATACCAGGTTTCCCCCTTCAAATAGGACCTTTTCAACCACAAATACCTGTTTTATCCCTCAAATTGGACATATTCTTCCAGAAATGCCAGATTTCTCCCAAATATATCACATCTTCTCCAAGAAATACCAGGATTCCTCCTGAAATAGGACCTTCTCACTGAAAACTACCAGCCTTCTCCCCCCAAATTGGACATTTTCTTCCAGACATGCCACATTTCTCCCAAATAGATCACATCTTCTCCAAGAAATACCAGGTTTCCCCCTTCAAATAGGACCTTTTCTCCCAAAAATACCTCTTTGATCCCCAAAATCGGACAGTTTCTTCCAGAAATGCCACATTTCTCCCAAATATATCACATCTTCTCCAAGAAATACCACGTTTACCCCTTCAAATAGGACCTTTTCACCCACAAATACCTCTTTTATCCCCAAAATAGGACAGCTTCTTGCAGACATGCCACATTTCTCCCAAACATATCACATCTTCTCCAAGAAATACCACGTTTCCCCCTTCAAATAGGACCTTATCACCCACAAATACCTCTTTTATCCCCAAAAGAGGACAGTTTCTTCCAGAAATGCCACATTTCTCCCAACTATATCACATCTTCTCCAAGAAATACCAGGGTTCCCCCTTCAAATAGGACCTTTTCACCCACAAATACATCTTTTATCCCCAAAATAGGACAGTTTCTTCCAGACATGCCACATTTCTCCCAAATAGATCACATCTTCTCCAAGAAATACCAGGCTTCCCCCTTCAAATAGGAACTTTTCACCCACAAATACCTGTTTTATCCCTCAAATTGGACATATTCTTCCAGAAATGCCAGATTTCTACCAAATATATCACATCTTCTCCAAGAAATACCACGGTTCCCCCTTCAAATAGGACCTTTTCACCCACAAATACCTGTTTTATCCCCAAAATAGGACAGTTTCTTCCAGAAATGCCTCATTTCTCCCAAATATATCACATCTTCTCCAAGAAATACCAGCTTTCCCCTTCAAATAGGAACTTTTCACCCACAAATACCTCTTTTATCCCCAAAAGAGGACAGTTTCTTCCAGACATGCCACATTTCTCCCAAATATATCACATCTTCTCCAAGAAATACCAGGTTTCCCCCTTCAAATAGGACCTTATCACCCACAAATACCTCTTTTATCCCCAAAAGAGGACAGTTTCTTCCAGAAATGCCACATTTCTCCCAAATAGATCACATCTTCTCCAAGAAATACCAGGTTTCCCCCTTCAAATAGGACCTTTTCACCCACAAATACCTATTTTATCCCCAAAATAGGACAGTTTCTTCCAGAAATGACACATTTCTCCCAAATATATCACATCTTCTCCAAGAAATACCAGGATTCCTCCTGAAATAGGACCTTCTCACCCACAACTACCAGCCTTCTCCCCACAAATTGGACATTTTCTTCCAGAAATGCCACATTTGTCCCAAATAGATCACATCTTCTCCAAGAAATACCAGGTTTCCCCCTTCAAATAGGACCTTTTCTCCCAAAAATACCTCTTTGATCCCCAAAATCGGACAGTTTCTTCCAGAAATGCCACATTTCTCCCAAATATATCACATCTTCTCCAAGAAATACCACGTTTCCCCCTTCAAATAGGACCTTTTCACCCACAAATACCTGTTTTATCCCCAGAATAGGACAGCTTCTTGCAGACATGCCACATTTCTCCCAAACATATCACATCTTCTCCAAGAAATACCACGTTTCCCCCTTCAAATAGGACCTTATCACCCACAAATACCTCTTTTATCCCCAAAAGAGGACAGTTTCTTCCAGAAATGCCACATTTCTCCCAAATATATCACATCTTCTCCAAGAAATACCAGGGTTCCCCCTTCAAATAGGACCTTTTCACCCACAAATACATCTTTTATCCCCAAAATAGGACAGTTTCTTCCAGACATGCCACATTTCTCCCAAATAGATCACATCTTCTCCAAGAAATACCAGGTTTCCCCCTTCAAATAGGACCTTTTCAACCACAAATACCTGTTTTATCCCTCAAATTGGACATATTCTTCCAGAAATGCCAGATTTCTCCCAAATATATCACATCTTCTCCAAGAAATACCACGGTTCCCCCTTCAAATAGGACCTTTTCACCCAGAAATACCTGTTTTATCCCCAAAATAGGACAGTTTCTTCCAGAAATGCCTCATTTCTCCCAAATATATCACATCTTCTCCAAGAAATACCAGCTTTCCCCTTCAAATAGGAACTTTTCACCCACAAATACCTCTTTTATCCCCAAAAGAGGACAGTTTCTTCCAGACATGCCACATTTCTCCCAAATAGATCACATCTTCTCCAAGAAATACCAGGTTTCCCCCTTCAAATAGGACCTTTTCACCCACAAATACCTCTTTTATCCCCAAAAGAGGACAGTTTCTTCCAGAAAGGCCACATTTCTCCCAAATATATCACATCTTCTCCAAGAAATACCTGGATTCCTCCTGAAATAGGACCTTCTCACCCACAACTACCAGCCTTCTCCCCCCAAATTGGACATTTTCTTCCAGAAATGCCACATTTCTCCCAAATAGATCACATCTTCTCCAAGAAATACCAGCTTTCCCCCTTCAAATAGGACCTTTTCACCCACAAATACCTCTTTTATCCCCAAAAGAGGACAGTTTCTTCCAGAAATGCCACATTTCTCCCAAATAGATCACATCTTCTCCAAGAAATACCACGTTTCCCCCTTCAAATAGGACCTTTTCACCCACAAATACCTCTTTTATGCCCAAAAGAGGACAGTTTCTTCCAGAAATGCCACATTTCTCCCAAATATATCACATCTTCTCCAAGAAATACCAGGATTCCTCCTGAAATAGGACCTTCTCACCCAAAACTACCAGCCTTCTCCCCCCTAATTGGACATTTTCTTCCAGAAAGGCCACATTTCTCCCAAATATATCACATCATCTCCAAGAAATACCAGGATTCCTCCTGAAATAGGACCTTCTCACCGAAAACTACCAGCCTTCTCCCCCCAAATTGGACATTTTCTTCCAGACATGCCACATTTCTCCCAAATATATCACATCTTCTCCAAGAAATACCACGTTTCCCCCTTCAAATAGGACCTTATCACCCAGAAATACCTCTTTTATCCCCAAAAGAGGACAGTTTCTTACAGAAATGCCACATTTCTCCCAAATATATCACCTCTTCTCCAAGAAATACCAGGTTTCCCCCTTCAAATAGGACCTTTTCACCCACAAATACCTCTTTGATCCCCAAAAGAGGACATTTTCTTCCAGAAATGCCACATTTCTCCCAAATATATCACATCTTCTCCAAGAAATACCAGGTTTCCCCCTTCAAATACAACGTTTTCACCCACAAATACCTGTTTTATCCCCAAAATAGGACAGTTTCTTCCAGAAATGCCACATTTCTCCCAAACATATCACATCTTCTCCAAGAAATAACAGGTTTCCCCCTTCAAATAGGACCTTTTCACCCACAAATACCTGTTTTATCCCCAAAAGGGGACAGTTTCTTCCAGACATGCCACATTTCTCCCAAATATATCACATCTTCTCCAAGAAATACCAGGTTTCCCCCTTCAAATAGGACCTTTTCACCCACAAATACCTGTTTTATCCCTGAAGTAGGACATTTTCTTCCAGAAAGGCCACATTTCTCCCAAATATATCACATCTTCTCCAAGAAATACCACGTCTCCGCCTTCAAATAGGACCTTTTCACCCACAAATACCTGTTTTATCCCCAAAATAGGACAGTTTCTTCCAGAAATGCCAGATTTCTCCCAAATATATCATATCTTCTCCAAGAAATACCAGGTTTCCCCCTTCAAATAGGAAATGTTCACCCACAAATACCTGTTTTATCCCCAAAAGAGGACAGTTTCTCCCAGACAGGCAACATTTCTCCCAAATAGATCACATCTTCTCCAAGAAATACCAGGTTTTCCCCTGGAAATAGGACCTTTTCACCCACAAATACCTGTTCTATCCCCATAAGAGGACATTTTCTTCCAGACATGCCACATTTCTCCCAAATATATCACATCTTCTCCAAGAAATACCACGTTTCCCCCTTCAAATAGGACCTTTTCCCCAAAAAAACCTCTTTTATCCCCAAAAGAGGACAGTTTCTTCCAGACATGCCACATTTCTCCCTAATATATCACATCTTCTCCAAGAAATACCAGGATTCCTCCTGAAATAGGACCTTCTCACCCACTAATAACAGGCTTCTCCCCCCAAATAGGACAGTTTCTTCCAGACATGCCATATTTCTCCCAAACATATCACATCTTCTCCAAGAAATACCAGATTTCCCCCTTCAAATAGGACCTTTTCTCCCACAAATACCTGTTCTATCCCCATAAGAGGACAGTTTCTTCCAGAAATGCCACATTTCTCCCAAACATATCACATCTCCTCCAAGTAATACCAGGATTCCTCCTGAAATAGGAACTTTTCTCCCACAAATACCACCCTTCTCCCCCCAAATAGGACATTTTCTTCCAGACATGCCACATTTCTCCCAAATATATCACATCTTCTCCAAGAAATACCAGGTTTTCCCCTGGAAATAGGACCTTTTCACCCGCAAATACCTGTTCTATCCCCATAAGAGGACAGTTTCTTCCAGAAATGCCACATTTCTCCCAAATATATCGCATCTTCTCCAAGAAATACCAGCTTTCCCCCTTCAAATAGGACCTTTTCAAACACAGATACCTGTTTTATCCCTCAAATTGGACATATTCTTCCAGAAATGCCACATTTTTCCCAAATATATCACATCTTCTCCAAGAAATACCACGTTTTCGCCTTCAAATAGGACCTTTTCACCCACAAATACCTCTTTTATCCCCAAAAGAGGACAGTTTCTTCCAGACATGCCACATTTCTCCCAAATATATCATATCTTCTCCAAGAAATACCAGGTTTCCCCCTGGAAATAGGACCTTTTCACCCACAAATACCTGTTTTATCCCGAAAAGAGGACAGTTTCTTCCAGAAATGCCACATTTCTCCCAAATAGATCACATCTTCTCCAAGAAATACCAGCTTTCCCCCTTCAAATAGGACCTTTTCACCCACAAATACCTCTTTTATCCCCAAAAGAGGACAGTTTCTTCCAGAAATGCCACATTTCTCCCAAATAGATCACATCTTCTCCCACAAATACCAGGTTTCCCCCTTCAAATAGGACCTTTTCAACCACAAATACCTGTTTTATGCCCAAAATAGGACAGTTTCTTCTAGAAATGCCACATTTCTCCCAAATATATCACATCTTCTCCAAGAAATACCAGGATTCCTCCTGAAATAGGACATTCTCACTGAAAACTACCAGCCTTCTCCCCCCAAATAGGACATTTTCTTCCAGACATGCCACATTTCTCCCAAATAGATCACATCTTCTACAAGAAATACCAGGTTTCCCCCTTCAAATAGGACCTTTTCTCCCAAAAATACCTCTTTGATCCCCAAAATCGGACAGTTTCTTCCAGAAATGCCACATTTCTCCCAAATATATCACATCTTCTCCAAGAAATACCACGTTTCCCCCTTCAAATAGGACCTTTTCACCCACAAATACCTGTTTTATCCCCAGAATAGGACAGCTTCTTGCAGACATGCCACATTTCTCCCAAACATATCACATCTTCTCCAAGAAATACCACGTTTCCCCCTTCAAATAGGACCTTATCACCCACAAATACCTCTTTTATCCCCAAAAGAGGACAGTTTCTTCCAGAAATGCCACATTTCTCCCAAATAGATCACATCTTCTCCAAGAAATACCAGGTTTCCCCCTTCAAATAGGACCTTTTCACCCACAAATACCTCTTTTATCCCCAAAAGAGGAAAGTTTCTTCCAGAAATGCCACATTTCTTCCAAATATATCACATCTTCTCCAAGGAATACCAGCCTTTCCCCTTCAAATACGACCTTTTCACCCACAAGTACCTGTTTTATGCCCAAAAGAGGACAGTTTCTTCCAGAAATGCCACATTTCTCCCAAATATATCACATCTTCTCCAAGAAATACCTGGATTCCTCCTGAAATAGGACCTTCTCACCCTCTAATAAGAGGCTTCTCACCCCAAATAGGACAGTTTCTTCCAGACAAGCCTCATTTCTCCCAAATATATCACATCTTCTCCAAGAAATACCAGGGTTCCCCCTTCAAATAGGACCTTTTCACCCACAAATACCTCTTTTATCCCCAAAAGAGGACAGTTTCTTCCAGAAATGCCACATTTCTCCCAAATAGATCACATTTCTCCAAGAAATACCAGGTTTCCCCCTTCAAATAGGACCTTTTCAACCACAAATACCTGTTTTATGCCCAAAATACGACAGTTTCTTCTAGAAATGCCACATTTCTCCCAAATATATCACATCTTCTCCAAGAAATACCAGTATTCCTCCTGAAATAGGACCTTCTCACTGAAAACTACCAGCCTTCTCCCCCCAGATTGGACATTTTCTTCCAGACATGCCATATTTCTCCCAAATATATCACATCTTCTCCAAGAAATACCAGCTTTCCCCCTTCAAATAGGACCTTTTCACCCACAAATACCTCTTTTATCCCCAAAATAGGACAGATTCTTGCAGACATGCCACATTTCTCCCAAACATATCACATCTTCTCCAAGAAATACCAGGTTTCCCCCTGGAAATAGGACCTTTTCACCCACAAATACCTCTTTTATCCCCAAAAGAGGACAGTTTCATCCAGAAATGCCACATTTCACCCAAATGTATCACATCTTCTCCAAGAAATACCAGGTTTCCCCCTTCAAATAGGACCTTTTCACCCACAAATACATCTTTTATCCCCAAAATAGGACAGTTTCTTCCAGACATGCCACATTTCTCCCAAATAGATCACATCTTCTCCAAGAAATACCAGGTTTCCCCCTTCAAATAGGACCTTTTCAACCACAAATACCTGTTTTATCCCTCAAATTGGACATATTCTTCCAGAAATGCCAGATTTCTCCCAAATATATCACATCTTCTCCAAGAAATACCAGGATTCCTCCTGAAATAGGACCTTCTCACTGAAAACTACCAGCCTTCTCCCCCCAAATTGGACATTTTCTTCCAGACATGCCACATTTCTCCCAAATAGATCACATCTTCTCCAAGAAATACCAGGTTTCCCCCTTCAAATAGGACCTTTTCTCCCAAAAATACCTCTTTGATCCCCAAAATCGGACAGTTTCTTCCAGAAATGCCACATTTCTCCCAAATATATCACATCTTCTCCAAGAAATACCACGTTTACCCCTTCAAATAGGACCTTTTCACCCACAAATACCTCTTTTATCCCCAAAATAGGACAGCTTCTTGCAGACATGCCACATTTCTCCCAAACATATCACATCTTCTCCAAGAAATACCACGTTTCCCCCTTCAAATAGGACCTTATCACCCACAAATACCTCTTTTATCCCCAAAAGAGGACAGTTTCTTCCAGAAATGCCACATTTCTCCCAACTATATCACATCTTCTCCAAGAAATACCAGGGTTCCCCCTTCAAATAGGACCTTTTCACCCACAAATACATCTTTTATCCCCAAAATAGGACAGTTTCTTCCAGACATGCCACATTTCTCCCAAATAGATCACATCTTCTCCAAGAAATACCAGGTTTCCCCCTTCAAATAGGAACTTTTCACCCACAAATACCTGTTTTATCCCTCAAATTGGACATATTCTTCCAGAAATGCCAGATTTCTACCAAATATATCACATCTTCTCCAAGAAATACCACGGTTCCCCCTTCAAATAGGACCTTTTCACCCACAAATACCTGTTTTATCCCCAAAATAGGACAGTTTCTTCCAGAAATGCCTCATTTCTCCCAAATATATCACATCTTCTCCAAGAAATACCAGCTTTCCCCTTCAAATAGGAACTTTTCACCCACAAATACCTCTTTTATCCCCAAAAGAGGACAGTTTCTTCCAGACATGCCACATTTCTCCCAAATATATCACATCTTCTCCAAGAAATACCAGGTTTCCCCCTTCAAATAGGACCTTATCACCCACAAATACCTCTTTTATCCCCAAAAGAGGACAGTTTCTTCCAGAAATGCCACATTTCTTCCAAATATATCACATCTTCTCCAAGGAATACCAGCCTTTCCCCTTCAAATACGACCTTTTCACCCACAAGTACCTGTTTTATGCCCAAAAGAGGACAGTTTCTTCCAGAAATGCCACATTTCTCCCAAATATATCACATCTTCTCCAAGAAATACCTGGATTCCTCCTGAAATAGGACCTTCTCACCCTCTAATAAGAGGCTTCTCACCCCAAATAGGACAGTTTCTTCCAGACAAGCCTCATTTCTCCCAAATATATCACATCTTCTCCAAGAAATACCAGGGTTCCCCCTTCAAATAGGACCTTTTCACCCACAAATACCTCTTTTATCCCCAAAAGAGGACAGTTTCTTCCAGAAATGCCACATTTCTCCCAAATAGATCACATTTCTCCAAGAAATACCAGGTTTCCCCCTTCAAATAGGACCTTTTCAACCACAAATACCTGTTTTATGCCCAAAATACGACAGTTTCTTCTAGAAATGCCACATTTCTCCCAAATATATCACATCTTCTCCAAGAAATACCAGGATTCCTCCTGAAATAGGACCTTCTCACTGAAAACTACCAGCCTTCTCCCCCCAGATTGGACATTTTCTTCCAGACATGCCACATTTCTCCCAAATATATCACATCTTCTCCAAGAAATACCAGCTTTCCCCCTTCAAATAGGACCTTTTCACCCACAAATACCTCTTTTATCCCCAAAATAGGACAGATTCTTGCAGACATGCCACATTTCTCCCAAACATATCACATCTTCTCCAAGAAATACCAGGTTTCCCCTGGAAATAGGACCTTTTCACCCACAAATACCTCTTTTATCCCCAAAAGAGGACAGTTTCATCCAGAAATGCCACATTTCACCCAAATGTATCACATCTTCTCCAAGAAATACCAGGTTTCCCCCTTCAAATAGGACCTTTTCACCCACAAATACATCTTTTATCCCCAAAATAGGACAGTTTCTTCCAGACATGCCACATTTCTCCCAAATAGATCACATCTTCTCCAAGAAATACCAGGTTTCCCCCTTCAAATAGGACCTTTTCAACCACAAATACCTGTTTTATCCCTCAAATTGGACATATTCTTCCAGAAATGCCAGATTTCTCCCAAATATATCACATCTTCTCCAAGAAATACCAGGATTCCTCCTGAAATAGGACCTTCTCACTGAAAACTACCAGCCTTCTCCCCCCAAATTGGACATTTTCTTCCAGACATGCCACATTTCTCCCAAATAGATCACATCTTCTCCAAGAAATACCAGGTTTCCCCCTTCAAATAGGACCTTTTCTCCCAAAAATACCTCTTTGATCCCCAAAATCGGACAGTTTCTTCCAGAAATGCCACATTTCTCCCAAATATATCACATCTTCTCCAAGAAATACCACGTTTACCCCTTCAAATAGGACCTTTTCACCCACAAATACCTCTTTTATCCCCAAAATAGGACAGCTTCTTGCAGACATGCCACATTTCTCCCAAACATATCACATCTTCTCCAAGAAATACCACGTTTCCCCCTTCAAATAGGACCTTATCACCCACAAATACCTCTTTTATCCCCAAAAGAGGACAGTTTCTTCCAGAAATGCCACATTTCTCCCAACTATATCACATCTTCTCCAAGAAATACCAGGGTTCCCCCTTCAAATAGGACCTTTTCACCCACAAATACATCTTTTATCCCCAAAATAGGACAGTTTCTTCCAGACATGCCACATTTCTCCCAAATAGATCACATCTTCTCCAAGAAATACCAGGTTTCCCCCTTCAAATAGGAACTTTTCACCCACAAATACCTGTTTTATCCCTCAAATTGGACATATTCTTCCAGAAATGCCAGATTTCTACCAAATATATCACATCTTCTCCAAGAAATACCACGGTTCCCCCTTCAAATAGGACCTTTTCACCCACAAATACCTGTTTTATCCCCAAAATAGGACAGTTTCTTCCAGAAATGCCTCATTTCTCCCAAATATATCACATCTTCTCCAAGAAATACCAGCTTTCCCCTTCAAATAGGAACTTTTCACCCACAAATACCTCTTTTATCCCCAAAAGAGGACAGTTTCTTCCAGACATGCCACATTTCTCCCAAATATATCACATCTTCTCCAAGAAATACCAGGTTTCCCCCTTCAAATAGGACCTTATCACCCACAAATACCTCTTTTATCCCCAAAAGAGGACAGTTTCTTCCAGAAATGCCACATTTCTCCCAAATAGATCACATCTTCTCCAAGAAATACCAGGTTTCCCCCTTCAAATAGGACCTTTTCACCCACAAATACCTATTTTATCCCCAAAATAGGACAGTTTCTTCCAGAAATGACACATTTCTCCCAAATATATCACATCTTCTCCAAGAAATACCAGGATTCCTCCTGAAATAGGACCTTCTCACCCACAACTACCAGCCTTCTCCCCACAAATTGGACATTTTCTTCCAGAAATGCCACATTTGTCCCAAATAGATCACATCTTCTCCAAGAAATACCAGGTTTCCCCCTTCAAATAGGACCTTTTCTCCCAAAAATACCTCTTTGATCCCCAAAATCGGACAGTTTCTTCCAGAAATGCCACATTTCTCCCAAATATATCACATCTTCTCCAAGAAATACCACGTTTCCCCCTTCAAATAGGACCTTTTCACCCACAAATACCTGTTTTATCCCCAGAATAGGACAGCTTCTTGCAGACATGCCACATTTCTCCCAAACATATCACATCTTCTCCAAGAAATACCACGTTTCCCCCTTCAAATAGGACCTTATCACCCACAAATACCTCTTTTATCCCCAAAAGAGGACAGTTTCTTCCAGAAATGCCACATTTCTCCCAAATATATCACATCTTCTCCAAGAAATACCAGGGTTCCCCCTTCAAATAGGACCTTTTCACCCACAAATACATCTTTTATCCCCAAAATAGGACAGTTTCTTCCAGACATGCCACATTTCTCCCAAATAGATCACATCTTCTCCAAGAAATACCAGGTTTCCCCCTTCAAATAGGACCTTTTCAACCACAAATACCTGTTTTATCCCTCAAATTGGACATATTCTTCCAGAAATGCCAGATTTCTCCCAAATATATCACATCTTCTCCAAGAAATACCACGGTTCCCCCCTTCAAATAGGACCTTTTCACCCAGAAATACCTGTTTTATCCCCAAAATAGGACAGTTTCTTCCAGAAATGCCTCATTTCTCCCAAATATATCACATCTTCTCCAAGAAATACCAGCTTTCCCCTTCAAATAGGAACTTTTCACCCACAAATACCTCTTTTATCCCCAAAAGAGGACAGTTTCTTCCAGACATGCCACATTTCTCCCAAATAGATCACATCTTCTCCAAGAAATACCAGGTTTCCCCCTTCAAATAGGACCTTTTCACCCACAAATACCTCTTTTATCCCCAAAAGAGGACAGTTTCTTCCAGAAAGGCCACATTTCTCCCAAATATATCACATCTTCTCCAAGAAATACCTGGATTCCTCCTGAAATAGGACCTTCTCACCCACAACTACCAGCCTTCTCCCCCCAAATTGGACATTTTCTTCCAGAAATGCCACATTTCTCCCAAATAGATCACATCTTCTCCAAGAAATACCAGCTTTCCCCCTTCAAATAGGACCTTTTCACCCACAAATACCTCTTTTATCCCCAAAAGAGGACAGTTTCTTCCAGAAATGCCACATTTCTCCCAAATAGATCACATCTTCTCCAAGAAATACCACGTTTCCCCCCTTCAAATAGGACCTTTTCACCCACAAATACCTCTTTTATGCCCAAAAGAGGACAGTTTCTTCCAGAAATGCCACATTTCTCCCAAATATATCACATCTTCTCCAAGAAATACCAGGATTCCTCCTGAAATAGGACCTTCTCACCCAAAACTACCAGCCTTCTCCCCCCTAATTGGACATTTTCTTCCAGAAAGGCCACATTTCTCCCAAATATATCACATCATCTCCAAGAAATACCAGGATTCCTCCTGAAATAGGACCTTCTCACCGAAAACTACCAGCCTTCTCCCCCCAAATTGGACATTTTCTTCCAGACATGCCACATTTCTCCCAAATATATCACATCTTCTCCAAGAAATACCACGGTTCCCCCTTCAAATAGGACCTTATCACCCAGAAATACCTCTTTTATCCCCAAAAGAGGACAGTTTCTTACAGAAATGCCACATTTCTCCCAAATATATCACCTCTTCTCCAAGAAATACCAGGTTTCCCCCTTCAAATAGGACCTTTTCACCCACAAATACCTCTTTGATCCCCAAAAGAGGACATTTTCTTCCAGAAATGCCACATTTCTCCCAAATATATCACATCTTCTCCAAGAAATACCAGGTTTCCCCCTTCAAATACAACGTTTTCACCCACAAATACCTGTTTTATCCCCAAAATAGGACAGTTTCTTCCAGAAATGCCACATTTCTCCCAAACATATCACATCTTCTCCAAGAAATAACAGGTTTCCCCCTTCAAATAGGACCTTTTCACCCACAAATACCTGTTTTATCCCCAAAAGGGGACAGTTTCTTCCAGACATGCCACATTTCTCCCAAATATATCACATCTTCTCCAAGAAATACCAGGTTTCCCCCTTCAAATAGGACCTTTTCACCCACAAATACCTGTTTTATCCCTGAAGTAGGACATTTTCTTCCAGAAAGGCCACATTTCTCCCAAATATATCACATCTTCTCCAAGAAATACCACGTCTCCGCCTTCAAATAGGACCTTTTCACCCACAAATACCTGTTTTATCCCCAAAATAGGACAGTTTCTTCCAGAAATGCCAGATTTCTCCCAAATATATCATATCTTCTCCAAGAAATACCAGGTTTCCCCCTTCAAATAGGAAATGTTCACCCACAAATACCTGTTTTATCCCCAAAAGAGGACAGTTTCTCCCAGACAGGCAACATTTCTCCCAAATAGATCACATCTTCTCCAAGAAATACCAGGTTTTCCCCTGGAAATAGGACCTTTTCACCCACAAATACCTGTTCTATCCCCATAAGAGGACATTTTCTTCCAGACATGCCACATTTCTCCCAAATATATCACATCTTCTCCAAGAAATACCACGTTTCCCCCTTCAAATAGGACCTTTTCCCCAAAAAAACCTCTTTTATCCCAAAAGAGGACAGTTTCTTCCAGACATGCCACATTTCTCCCTAATATATCACATCTTCTCCAAGAAATACCAGGATTCCTCCTGAAATAGGACCTTCTCACCCACTAATAACAGGCTTCTCCCCCCAAATAGGACAGTTTCTTCCAGACATGCCATATTTCTCCCAAACATATCACATCTTCTCCAAGAAATACCAGATTTCCCCCTTCAAATAGGACCTTTTCTCCCACAAATACCTGTTCTATCCCCATAAGAGGACAGTTTCTTCCAGAAATGCCACATTTCTCCCAAACATATCACATCTCCTCCAAGAAATACCAGGATTCCTCCTGAAATAGGAACTTTTCTCCCACAAATACCACCCTTCTCCCCCCAAATAGGACATTTTCTTCCAGACATGCCACATTTCTCCCAAATATATCACATCTTCTCCAAGAAATACCAGGTTTTCCCCTGGAAATAGGACCTTTTCACCCGCAAATACCTGTTCTATCCCCATAAGAGGACAGTTTCTTCCAGGAATGCCACATTTCTCCCAAATATATCGCATCTTCTCCAAGAAATACCAGCTTTCCCCCTTCAAATAGGACCTTTTCAAACACAGATACCTGTTTTATCCCTCAAATTGGACATATTCTTCCAGAAATGCCACATTTTTCCCAAATATATCACATCTTCTCCAAGAAATACCACGTTTTCGCCTTCAAATAGGACCTTTTCACCCACAAATACCTCTTTTATCCCCAAAAGAGGACAGTTTCTTCCAGAAATGCCACATTTCTCCCAAATATATCATATCTTCTCCAAGAAATACCAGGTTTCCCCCCTGGAAATAGGACCTTTTCACCCACAAATACCTGTTTTATCCCCAAAAGAGGACAGTTTCTTCCAGAAATGCCACATTTCTCCCAAATAGATCACATCTTCTCCAAGAAATACCAGGTTTCCCCCTTCAAATAGGACCTTTTCACCCACAAATACCTCTTTTATCCCCAAAAGAGGAAAGTTTCTTCCAGAAATGCCACATTTCTTCCAAATATATCACATCTTCTCCAAGGAATACCAGCCTTTCCCCTTCAAATACGACCTTTTCACCCACAAGTACCTGTTTTATGCCCAAAAGAGGACAGTTTCTTCCAGAAATGCCACATTTCTCCCAAATATATCACATCTTCTCCAAGAAATACCTGGATTCCTCCTGAAATAGGACCTTCTCACCCTCTAATAAGAGGCTTCTCACCCCAAATAGGACAGTTTCTTCCAGACAAGCCTCATTTCTCCCAAATATATCACATCTTCTCCAAGAAATACCAGGGTTCCCCCTTCAAATAGGACCTTTTCACCCACAAATACCTCTTTTATCCCCAAAAGAGGACAGTTTCTTCCAGAAATGCCACATTTCTCCCAAATAGATCACATTTCTCCAAGAAATACCAGGTTTCCCCCTTCAAATAGGACCTTTTCAACCACAAATACCTGTTTTATGCCCAAAATACGACAGTTTCTTCTAGAAATGCCACATTTCTCCCAAATATATCACATCTTCTCCAAGAAATACCAGGATTCCTCCTGAAATAGGACCTTCTCACTGAAAACTACCAGCCTTCTCCCCCCAGATTGGACATTTTCTTCCAGACATGCCACATTTCTCCCAAATATATCACATCTTCTCCAAGAAATACCAGCTTTCCCCCTTCAAATAGGACCTTTTCACCCACAAATACCTCTTTTATCCCCAAAATAGA
>JASCYN010000149.1:14256069-14309452 GCA_030408155.1 Lophura swinhoii | reverse complement strand
GGTTCCCCCTTCAAATAGGACCTTTTCACCCACAAATACCGTTTTTATCCCCAAAACAGGACACTTTCTTCCAGACATGCCACATTTCTCCCAAATAGATCACATCTTCTCCAAGAAATACCAGCTTTCCCCCTTCAAATAGGACCTTTTCACCCACAAATACCTCTTTTATCCCCAAAAGAGGACAGTTTCTTCCAGAAATGCCATATTTCTCCCAAACATATCACATCTTCTCCAAGAAATACCAGGTTTCCCCCTTCAAATAGGACCTTTTCACCCACAAATACCTGTTTTATCCCCAAAAGAGGACAGTTTCTTCCAGACATGCCACATTTCTCCCAAACATATCACATCTCCTCCAAGAAATACCAGGATTCCTCCTGAAATAGGTACTTTTCTCCCACAAATACCACCCTTCTCCCCCCAAATTGGACATTTTCTTCCAGACATGCCACATTTCTCCCAAATATATCACATCTTCTCCAATAAATACCAGGTTTTCCCCTGGAAATAGGACCTTTTCACCCACAAATACCTGTTCTATCCCCATAAAAGGACAGTTTCTTCCAGAAATGCCACATTTCTCCCAAATATATCACATCTTCTCCAAGAAATACCACGTTTCCCCCTTCAAATAGGACCTTTTCCCCAAAAAAACCTCTTTTATCCCCAAAAGAGGACAGTGTCTTTCAAACATGCCTGATTTCTCCCAAATATATCACATCTTCTCCAAGAAATACCACGTTTCCGCATTCAAATAGGACCTTTTCTCCCACAAATACCTCTTTTATCCCCAAAATAGGACAGTTTCTGCCAGAAAGGCCACATTTCTCCCAAACATATCACATCTTCTCCAAGAAATACCAGGTTTCCCCCTGGAAATAGAACCTTTTCACACACAAAAATTTCTTTTATCCCCAAAATAGGACAGTTTCTGCCAGAAAGGCCACATTTCTCCCAAATAGATCACATCTTCTCCAAGAAATACCAGGTTTCCCCCTTCAAATAGGACCTTTTCACCCACAAATACCTCTTTATCCCTCAAATAGGACAGTTTCTTCCAGACATGCCACATTTCTCCCAAATATATCACATCTTCTCCAAGAAATACCAGGTTTCCCCCTTCAAATAGGACCTTTTCAACCACTAATACCTGTTTTATCCCCAAAAGAGGACAGTTTCTTCCAGAAATGCCACATTTCTCCCAAATATATCACATCTTCTCCAAGAAATACCACGTTTCCCCCTTCAAATAGGACCTTTTCACCCACGAATAGCAGGCTTCTCCCCCAAATAGGACAGTTTTTTCCAGAAATGCCAGATTTCTCCCAAATATATCACATCTTCTCCAAGAAATACCAGGTTTTCCCCTTCAAATAGGACCTTTTCACCCACAAATACCTGTTTTATGCCCAAAAGAGGACAGTTTCTTCCAGACATGCCACATTTCTCCCAAATAGATCACATCTCCTTCAAGAAATACCAGCTTTCCCCCTTCAAATAGGACCTTTTCTCCCACAAATACCTCTTTTATCCCCAAAACAGGACACAATCTTCCAGAAATGCCACATTTCTCCCAAATAAATCACATCTTCTCGAAGAAATGCCAGCTTTCCTCCTTCAAATAGGACCTTTTCACCCACAAATACATGTTTATCCCCAAAAGAGGACAGTTTCTTCCAGACATGCCATATTTCTCCCAAGTAGATCACATCTTCTCAAGAAATACCAGCTTTCCCCCTTCAAATAGGACCTTTTCTCCCAAAAATACCTCTTTTATCCCCAAAAGAGGTCAGTTTCTTCAGAAATGCCACATTTCTCCCAAATATATCACAACTCCTCCAAGAAATACCAGGTTTCCCCCTTGAATTAGGACCTTTTCTCCATGAAATACCTCTTTTATCCCCAAAAGTGGACAGTTTCTTCCAGAAAGGCCACATTTCTCCCAAATATATATCATCTTCTCCAAGAAATACCAGGTTTCCCCCCTTCAAATAGGACCTTTTCACCCACAAATACCTCTTTTATCCCCAAAACAGGACACTTTCTTCCAGAAATGCCACATTTCTCCCAAATATATCACATCTTCTCCAAGAAATACCAGCTTTCCCCCTTCAAATAGGACCTTTTCACCCACAAATACCTCTTTTATCCCCAAAAGAGGACAGTTTCTTCCAGACATGCCACATTACTCCCAAATAGATCACATCTTCTCCAAGAAATACCAGGATTCCTCCACAAATAGGACCTTTTCTACCACAAATACCAGCCTTCTCCCCCCAAATAGGACAGTTTCTTCCAGAAAGGCCACATTTCTCCCAAATAGATCACATCTTCTCCAAGAAATACCAGGGTTCCCCCTTCAAATAGGACCTTTTAAAACACAAATACCTGTTTTATCCCCAAAAGAGGACAGTTTATTACAGAAATGCCAGATTTCTCCCAAATAGATCACATCTTTTCCAAGAAATACCAGCTTTCCCCCCTTCAAATAGGACCTTTTCACCCACAAATACCTGTTTTATCCCCAAAAGAGGACAGTTTCTTCCAGAAATGGCACATTTCTCCCAAACATATCACATCTCCTCCAAGAAATACCAGGATTCCTCCTGAAATAGGAACTTTTCTCCCTCAAATACCACCCTTCTCCCCCCAAATTGGACATTTTCTTCCAGACATGCCACATTTCTCCCAAATATATCACATCTTCTCCAAGAAATACCAGGTTTTCCCCTGGAAATAGGACCTTTTCCCCAAAAAAAACAACTTTTATCCCCAAAATAGGACAGTTTCTTCCAGGAATGCCACATTTCTCCGAAATAAACCACAACTTCTCCAAGAAATACCAGCTTTCCCCCTTGTAATAAGACCTTTCCACCCACAAATACCTCTTTTATCCCCAAAAGAGGACAGTTTCTTCCAGAAATGCCACATTTCTCCCAAATAGATCACATCTTCACCAAGAAATACCAGGTTTCCCCCTTCAAATAGGACCTTTTCACCCACAAATACCTCTTTTATCCCCAAAAGAGGACAGTTACTTGCAGAAATGCCACATTTCTCCCAAATATATCACATCTTCTCCAAGAAATACCAGGTTTCCCCCTTCAAATAGGACCTTATCACCCACAAATACCACTTTTATCCCCAAAATAGGACAGTTTCTTCCAGAAAGGCCACATTTCTCCCAAACATATCTCATCTTCTCCAAGAAATACCAGGTTTCCCCCTTCAAATAGGAACTTTTCACCCACAAATACCTGTTTTATCCCTCAAACAGTACAGTTTCTTCCAGAAATGCCTGATTTCTCCCAAATATAGAACATCTTCTCCAAGAAATACCAGGTTTCCCCCTTGAATTAGGACCTTTTCACCCACAAATACCTCTTTATCCCTCAAATAGGACAGATTCTTCCAGACATGCCACATTTCTCCCAAATAGATCACATCTTCTCCAAGAAATACCAGCTTTCCCCCTTCAAATAGGACCTTTTCTCCCACAAATACCAGCCTTCTCCCCCCAAATAGGGCAGTTTCTTCCAGAAATGCCACATTTCTCCCAAATAGATCACATCTTCTCCAAGAAATACCACGTTTCCCCCTTCAAATAGGACCTTTTCGCCCGCTAATAGCAGGCTTCTCCCCCAAATAGGACAGTTTCTTCCAGAAATGCCAGATTTCTCCCAAATATATCACATCTTCTCCAAGAAATACCACGTTTCCCCCTTCAAATAGGACCTTTTCACCCACAAATACCTGTTTTATCCCCAAAAGGGGACAGTTTCTTCCAGACATGCCACATTTCTCCCAAATATATCACATCTTCTCCAAGAAATACCAGCTTTCCCCCTTCAAATAGGACCTTTTCACCCACAAATACCTGTTTTATCCCCAAAAGAGGACAGTTTCTTCCAGAAATGCCACATTTCTCCCAAATAGATCACATCTTCACCAAGAAATACCAGCTTTCCCCCTTCAAATAGGACCTTTTCACCCACAAATACCTCTTTTATCCCCAAAAGAGGACAGTTTCTTCCAGAAATGGCACATTTCTGCCAAACATATCACGTCTCCTCCAAGAAATACCAGGATTCCTCCTGAAATAGGAACTAATCTCCCACAGATACCACCCTTCTCCCCCCAAATAGGACATTTTCTTCCAGACATGCCACATTTCTCCAAATAGATCACATATTATGCAAGAAATACCAGGTTTTCCCCTGGAAATAGGAACTTTTCTCCCACAAATACCTGTTCTATCCCCAGAAGAGGACAGTTTCTTCCAGGAATGCCAGATTTCTCCCAAATATGTCACATCTTCTCCAAGAAAGACCACGTTTCCCCTTTCAAATAGGACCTTCTCACCCACAAATACCTCTTCTATCCCCAAAATAGGACAGTTTTTTCCAGACATGCCACATTTCTCCCAAATATATCACATCTTCTCCAAGAAATACCAGGGTTCCCCCTTCAAATAGGACCTTTTCTCCCACAAATACCTCTTTTATCCCCAAAAGAGGACAGTTTCTTCCAGAAATGCCACATTTCTCCCAAAAATATCACAACTCCTCCAAGAAATACCAGGTTTCCCCCTTGAATTGGGACCTTTTCTCCATGAAATACCTCTTTTATCCCCAAAAGAGGACAGTTTCTTGCAGAAATGCCACATTTCTCCCAAATTTACCACATCTTCTCCAAGAAATACCAGGTTTCCCCCTTCAAATAGGACCTTTTCAACCACTAATACCTCTTTTATCCCCAAAATAGGACAGTTTCTTCCAGAAATGCCACATTTCTCCCAAATATATCACATCTTCTCCAAGAAATGCCAGGATTCCTCCTGAAATAGGACCTTCTCACCCAAAACTACCAGCCTTCTCCCCCAAATTGGACATTTTCTTCCAGAAAGGCCACATTTCTCCCAAATAGATCACATCTTCTCCAGGAAATAACAGCTTTCCCCCTTCAAATTGGACCTTTTCACCCACAAATACCTCTTTTATCCCCAAAATAGGACAGTTTCTTCCAGACATGCCACATTTCTCCCAAATAGATCACATCTTCTCCAAGAAATACCAGGTTTCCCCCTTCAAATAGGACCTTTTCTCCCACAAATACCTGTTTTATCCCCAAAACAGGACGGTTTCTTCCAGAAATGCCTGATTTCTCCCAAATATATCACATCTTCTCCAAGAAATACCAGGGTTCCCCCTTCAAATAGGACCTTTTCACCCACAAATACCTCTTTTATCCCCAAAATAGGACAGTTTCTTCCAGACATGCCACATTTCTCCCAAATAGATCACATCTTCTCCAAGAAATACCTGCTTTCCCCCTTCAAATAGGACCTTTTCTCCCTCAAATACCAGCCTTCTCCGCCCAAATAGGACAGTTTTTTCCAGAAATGCCACATTTCTCCCAAATATATCACATCTTCTCCAAGAAATACCAGGGTTCCCCCTTCAAATAGGACCTTTTCTCCCACAAATACCTGTTTTATCCCCAAAATAGGACACTTTCTTCCAGAAATGCCACATTTCTCCCAAATATATCACATCTTCTCCAAGAAATACCACATTTCCCCCTTCAAATAGGACCTTTTCACCCACTAATAGCAGGCTTCTCCCCCAAATAGGACAGTTTCTTCCAGAAATGCCACATTTCTCCCAAATATATCACATCTTCTCCAAGAAATACCAGGTTTCCCCCTTCAAATAGGACCTTTTCACCCACAAATACCTCTTTTATCCCCAAAAGAGGACAGTTTCTTCCAGAAATGCCACATTTCTCCCAAATATATCACATCTCCTTCAAGAAATACCAGGGTTCCCCCTTCAAATAGGACCTTTTCACCCACAAATACCTGTTTTATCCCCAAAACAGTACACTTTCATCCAGACATGCCACATTTCTCCCAAATATATCACATCTTCTCCAAGAAATACCAGCTTTCCCCCCTTCAAATAGGACCTTTTCACCCACAAATACCACTTTTATCCCCAAAGAGGACAGTTTCTTCCAGAAATGGCACATTTCTCCAAACATATCACATCTCCTCCAAGAAATATCAGGATTCCTCCAGAAATAGGAACTTTTCTCCCACAAATACCACACTTCTCCCCCCAAATAGGACATTTTCTTCCAGACATGCCACATTTCTCCCAAATATATCACATCTTCTCCAAGAAATACCAGCTTTCCCCCTTCAAAGGACCTTTTCACCCACAAATACCTCTTTTATCCCCAAAATAGGACAGTTTCTTGCAGAAATGCCACATTTCTCCCAAATATATCACATCTTCTCCAAGAAGTACCACGTTTCCCCCTTCAAATAGGACCTTTTCACCCACAAATACCTCTTTTATCCCCAAAATAGGACAGTTTCTTCCTGACATGCCACATTTCTCCCAAATATATCACATCTTCTCCAAGAAATACCACGTTTCCCCCTTCAAATAGGACCTTTTCACCCACAAATACCACTTTTATCCTCAAAATAGGACAGTTTCTGCCAGAAAGGCCACATTTCTCCCAAACATATCACAACTTCTCCAAGAAATACCAGGTTTCCCCCTTCAAATAGAACTTTTCTCCCACAAATTCCTGTTTTATCCCCAAAAGAGGACAATTTCTTCCAGAAATGCCATATTTCTCCCAAATATATCGCATCTTCTCCAAGAAATACCAGCTTTCCCCCTTGAATTAGGACCTTTTCACCCACAAATACCTCTTTATCCCTCAAATAGGACAGTTTCTTCCAGACATGCCACATTTCTCCCAAATAGATCACATCTTCTCCAAGAAATACCTGCTTTCCCCCTTCAAATAGGACCTTTTCTCCCACAAATACCAGCCTTCTCCCCAAAAGAGGACAGTTTCTTCCAGAAATTCCACATTTCTCCCAAATATATCACATCTTCTCAAAGAAATACCACGTTTCCCCCTTCAAATAGGACCTTTTCACCCACAAATACCTCTTTTATCCCCAAAATAGGACAGTTTCTTCCAGACATGCCACATTTCTCCCAAATATATCACATCTCCTTCAAGAAATACCACGTTTCCCCCTTCAAATAGGACCTTTTCACCCACTAAAAGCAGGCTTCTCCCCCAAATAGGACAGTTTCTTCCAGAAATGCCAGATTTCTTCCAAATATATCACATCTTCTCCAAGAAATACCAGGTTTCCCCCTTCAAATAGGACCTTTTCACCCACAAATACCTCTTTTATCCCCAAAATAGGACAGTTTCTTCCAGACATGCCACATTTCTCCCAAATATATCACATCTCCTTCAAGAAATACCAGCTTTCCCCCTTCAAATAGGACCTTTTCTCCCACAAATACCTCTTTTATCCCCAAAACAGGACACTTTCTTCCAGAAAGGCCACATTTCTCCCAAGTAGATCACATCTTCTCCAAGAAATACCAGCTTTCCCCCTTCAAATAGGACCTTTTCTCCCAAAAATACCTCTTTTATCCCCAAAATAGGACAGTTTCTTCCAGAAATGGCACATTTCTGCCAAACATATCACGTCTCCTCCAAGAAATACCAGGATTCCTCCTGAAATAGGAACTGTTCTCCCACAAATACCACCCTTCTCCCCCCAAATAGGACATTTTCTTCCAGACATGCCACATTTCTCCCAAATATATCACATCTCCTCCAAGAAATACCAGGTTTTCCCCTGGAAATAGGACCTTTTCACCCACAAATACCTGTTCTATCCCCATAAGAGGTCATTTTCTTCCAGAAATGCCACATTTCTCCCAAATATATCACATCTTCTCCAAGAAATACCACGTTTCCCCCTTCAAATAGGACCTTATCCCCAAAAAAACCTCTTTTATCCCCAAAAAAGGACAGTTTCTTCCAGAAATGCCAGATTTCTCCCAAATATATCACATCTTCTCCAAGAAATACCACGTTTCCCCCTTCAAATACGACCTTCTCACCCACAAATACCTCTTTTATCCCCAAAATAGGACCGTTTTTTCCAGACATGCCACATTTCTCCCAAATAGATCACATCTTCTCCAAGAAATACCAGGGTTCCTCTTGAAATAGGACCTTTTCTCCTACAAATACCTCTTTTATCCCCAAAAGAGGACAGTTTCTGCCAGAAATGCCACATTTCTCCCAAATATATCACAACTCCTCCAAGAAATACCAGGTTTCTCCCTTGAATTGGGACCTTTTCTCCATGAAATACCTCTTTTATCCCCAAAAGAGGACAGTTTCTTCCAGGAATGCCAGATTTCTCCCAAATATACCACATCTTCTCCACGAAATACCAGGTTTCCCCCTACAAATAGGACCTTTTCACCCACTAATACCTCTTTTATCCCCAAAATAGGACCGTTTTTTCCAGACATGCCACATTTCTCCCAAATAGATCACATCTTCTCCAAGAAATACCAGGGTTCCTCTTGAAATAGGACCTTTTCTCCTACAAATACCTCTTTTATCCCCAAAAGAGGACAGTTTCTGCCAGAAATGCCACATTTCTCCCAAATATATCACAACTCCTCCAAGAAATACCAGGTTTCTCCCTTGAATTGGGACCTTTTCTCCATGAAATACCTCTTTTATCCCCAAAAGAGGACATTTTCTTCCAGAAATGCCACATTTCTCCCAAATATATCACATCTTCTCCAAGAAATACCATGATTCCTCCTGAAATAGGACCTTCTCAACCAAAACTACCAGCCTTCTCCCCCCAACTTGGACATTTTTTTCCAGAAATGCCACATTTCTCCCAAATATATCACATCTTCTCCAAGAAATACCACGTTTCCCCCTTCAAATAGGACCTTTTCTCCCACAAATACCTGTTTTATCCCTCAAATAGGACAGTTTCTTCCAGACATGCCACATTTCTCGCAAATATATCACATCTTCTCCAAGAAATAGCAGCTTTCCCCCTTCAAATAGGACCTTTTCACCCACAAATACCTCTTTTATCCCCAAAATAGGACAGTTTCTTGCAGAAATGCCACATTTCTCCCAAATATATCACATCTTCTCCAAGAAATACCAGGTTTCCCCCTTCAAATAGGACCTTTTCACCCACAAATACCTCTTTTATCCCCAAAAGAGGACAGTTTCTTCCAGAAAGGCCACATTTTCCCCAAATATATCACATCTTCTCCAAGAAATACCAGGTTTCCCCCTTCAAATAGGACCTTATCAGCCACAAATACCACTTTTATCCCCAAAATAGGACAGTTTCTGCCAGAAAGGCCACATTTCTCCCAAACGTATCACATCTTCTACAAGAAATACCACGTTTCCCCCTTCAAATAGGACCTTTTCACCCACAAATACCTCTTTTATCCCCAAAATAGGACACTTTCTTCCAAAAATGCCACATTTCTCCCAAATATATCACATCTTCTCCAAGAAATACCAGGTTTCCCCCTTCAAATAGGACCTTTTCACCCACTAATAGCAGGCTTCTCCCCCAAATAGGACAGTTTCTTCCAGAAATGCCATATTTCTCCCGAATAGATCACATCTTCTCCAAGAAATACCACGTTTCCCCCTTCAAATAGGACCTTTTCACCCACAAATACCTCTTTTATCCCCAAAAGAGGACAGTTTCTTCCAGACATGCCACATTTCTCCCAAATATATCACATCTCCTTCAAGAAATACCAGCTTTCCCCCTTCAAATAGGACCTTTTCTCCCACAAATACCTGTTTTATCCCCAAAACAGGACACTTTCTTCCAGACATGCCACATTTCTCCCAAATAAATCACATCTTCTCCAAGAAATACCAGCTTTCCCCCTTCAAATAGGACCTTTTCACCCACTAATACCTCTTTTATCCCCAAAAGAGGACAGTTTCTTCCAGACATGCCACATTTCTCGCAGATATATCACATCTTCTCCAAGAAATACCACCTTTCCCCCTTCAAATAGGACCTTTTCACCCACAAATACCTCTTTTATCCCCAAAAGAGGACAGTTTCTTCCAGAAATGCCATATTTCTCCCAAACATATCACATCTTCTCCAAGAAATACCAGGTTTCCCCCTTCAAATAGGACCTTTTCACCCACAAATACCTGTTTTATCCCCAAAAGAGGACAGTTTCT
This sequence comes from Lophura swinhoii, assembly GCA_030408155.1. Classification (NCBI taxonomy): domain Eukaryota; kingdom Metazoa; phylum Chordata; class Aves; order Galliformes; family Phasianidae; genus Lophura; species Lophura swinhoii. Next base: position 14,299,351 of record JASCYN010000149.1, on the reverse strand, counting down.
TCCAGAAAGGCCACATTTCTCCCAAACATATCACATCTCCTCCAAGAAATACTAGGATTCCTCCTGAAATAGGAACTTTTCTTCCACAAATACCACCCTTCTCCCCCCAAATAGGACATTTTCTTCCAGACATGCCACATTTCTCCCAAATATATCACATCTTCTCCAAGAAATACCACGTTTCCCCCTGGAAATAGGACCTTTTCACCCACAAATACCTGTTCTATCCCCATAAGAGGACAGTTTCTTCCAGAAATGCCACATTTCTCCCTAACATATCACATCTTCTCCAAGAAATACCACGTTTCCCCCTTCAAATAGGACCTTTTCCCCAAAAAAAACCTCTTTTATCCCCAAAAAAGGACAGTTTCTTCCAGAAATGCCAGATTTCTCCCAAATAGATCACATCTTCTCCAAGAAATACCACGTTTCCCCCTTCAAATACGACCTTCTCACCCACAAATACCTCTTTTATCCCCAAAATAGGACCGTTTATTCCAGACATGCCACATTTCTCCCAAATAGATCACATCTTCTCCAAGAAATACCAGGGTTCCTCTTGAAATAGGACCTTTTCTCCCACAAATACCTCTTTTATCCCCAAAAGAGGACAGTTTCTGCCAGAAATGCCACATTTCTCCCAAATATATCACAACTCCTCCAAGAAATACCAGGTTTCTCCCTTGAATTGGGACCTTTTCTCCATGAAATACCTCTTTTATCCCCAAAAGAGGACAGTTTCTTCCAGGAATGCCAGATTTCTCCCAAATATACCACATCTTCTCCACGAAATACCAGGTTTCCCCTTTGAAATAGGACCTTTTCACCCACAAATACCTCTTTTATCCCAAAAGAGGACAGTTTCTTCCAGAAATGCCACATTTCTCCCAAATATATCACATCTTCTCCAAGAAATACCAGGATTCCTCCTGAAATAGGACCTTCTCGCCCAAAACTACCAGCCTTCTCCCCCCAACTTGGACATTTTCTTCCAGACATGCCACATTTCTCCCAAATATATCACATCTTCTCCAAGAAATACCACGTTTCCCCCTTCAAATATGACCTTTTCTCCCACAAATACCTGTTTTATCCCCAAAAGAGGACAGTTTCTTCCAGAAAGGCCACATTTCTCGCAAATATATCACATCTTCTCCAAGAAATAGCAGCTTTCCCCCTTCAAATAGGACCTTTTCACCCACAAATACCTCTTTTATCCCCAAAATATGACAGTTTCTTGCAGAAATGCCACATTTCTCCCAAATATATCACATCTTCTCCAAGAAATACCAGGTTTCCCCCTTCAAATAGGACCTTTTCACCCACAAATACCTCTTTTATCCCCAAAAGAGGACAGTTTCTTCCAGAAAGGCCACATTTTCCCCAAATATATCACATCTTCTCCAAGAAATACCAGGTTTCCCCCTTCAAATAGGACCTTATCACCCACAAATACCACTTTTATCCCCAAAATAGGACAGTTTCTGCCAGAAAGGCCAAATTTCTCCCAAACATATCACATCTTCTACAAGAAACACCACGTTTCCCCCTTCAAATAGGACCTATTCACCCACAAATACCTCTTTTATCCCCAAAATAGGACACTTTCTTCCAAAAATGCCACATTTCTCCCAAATATATCACTTCTTCTCCAAGAAATACCAGGTTTCCCCCTTCAAATAGGACCTTTTCACCCACTAATAGCAGGCTTCTCCCCCAAATAGGACAGTTTCTTCCAGAAATGCCACATTTCTCCCAAATAGATCACATCTTCTCCAAGAAATACCACGTTTCCCCCTTCAAATAGGACCTTTTCACCCACAAATACCTCTTTTATCCCCAAAAGAGGACAGTTTCTTCCAGAAATGCCACATTGCTCCCAAATATATCATATCTCCTTCAAGAAATACCAGCTTTCCCCCTTCAAATAGGACCTTTTCACCCACAAATACCTGTTTTATCCCCAAAACAGGACACTTTCTTCCAGAAATGCCACATTTCTCCCAAATATATCACATCTTCTCCAAGAAATACCAGCTTTCCCCCTTCAAATAGGACCTTTTCACCCACAAATACCTCTTTTATCCACAAAAGAGGACAGTTTCTTCCAGACATGCCACATTTCTCCCAGATATATCACATCTTCTCCAAGAAATACCACCTTTCCCCCTTCAAATAGGACCATTTCACCCACAAATACCTCTTTTATCCCCAAAAGAGGACAGTTTCTTCCAGAAATGGCACATTTCTCCCAAACATATCACATCTCCTCCAAGAAATACCAGGATTCCTCCTGAAATAGGAACTTTTCTTCCACAAATACCACCCTTCTCCCCCCAAATAGGACATTTTCTTCCAGACATGCCACATTTCTCCCAAATATATCACATCTTCTCCAAGAAATACCACGTTTCCCCCTTCAAATAGGACCTTTTCACCCACAAATACCTGTTCTATCCCCATAAGAGGACAGTTTCTTCCAGAAATGCCACATTTCTCCCAAATATATCACATCTTCTCCAAGAAATACCAAGATTCCCCCTTCAAATAGGACCTTTTCCCCAAAAAAAACCTCTTTTATCCCCAAAAGAGGACAGTTTCTTCCAGACATGCCACATTTCTCCCAAATATATCACATCTTCTCCAAGAAATACCAGGGTTCCCTCTTCAAATAGGACCTTTTCTCCCACAAATACCTCTTTTATCCCCAAAAGAGGACAGTTTCTTCCAGAAATGCCACATTTCTCCCAAATATATCAAAACTCCTCCATGAAATACCAGGTTTCCCCCTTCAAATAGGACCTTTTCTCCATGAAATACCTCTTTTATCCCCAAAAGTGGACAGTTTCTTCCAGAAAGGCCACATTTCTCCCAAATATATCACATCTTCTCCAAGAAATACCAGGTTTCCCCCTTCAAATAGGACCTTTTCAACCACTAATACCTGTTTTATCCCCAAAAGAGGACAGTTTCTTCCAGAAATGCCACATTTCTCCCAAATATATCACATCTTCTCCAAGAAATGCCAGGATTCCTCCTGAAAGAGGACCTTCTCACCCAAATCTACCAGCCTTCTCCCCCCAAATTGCACATTTTCTTCCAGAAAGACCACATTTCTCCCAAATATATCACATCTCCACCAAGAAATACCAGGATTCCTGCTGAAATAGGACCTTCTCACCGAAAACTACCAGCCTTCTCCCCCCAAATTGGACATTTTCTTCCAGAAAGGCCACATTTCTCCCAAATATATCACAACTCCTCCAAGAAATACCAGGTTTCCCCCTTGAATTGGGACCTTCTCACCCACAAATACCTCTTTTATCCCCAAAATAGGACAGTTTCTTCCAGAAATGCCACATTTCTCCCAAATATATCACATCTTCTCCAAGAAATACCAGGGTTCCCCCTTCAAATAGGACCTTATCACCCACAAATACCTCTTTTATCCCCAAAAGAGGACAGTTTCTTCCAGAAATGCCACATTTCCCCCAAATATATCACATCTTCTCCAAGAAATACCAGCTTTCCCCCTTCAAATAGGACCTTTTCACCCACAAATACCTCTTTTATCCCCAAAATAGGACAGTTTCTTCCAGAAATGCCAGATTTCTCCCAAATGTATCACATCTTCTCCAAGAAATAACAGGTTTCCCCCTTCAAATAGGACCTTTTCACCAACAAATACCTCTTTTATCCCCAAAATAGGACAGTTTCTTCCTGACATGCCAGATTTCTCCCAAATATATCACATCTTCTCCACGAAATGCCAGGTTTCCCCCTTCAAATAGGACCTTCTCACCCACAAATACCTCTTTTATCCCCAAAAGAGGACAGTTTCTTCCAGAAATGCCACATTTCTCCCAAATATATCACATCTTCTCCAAGAAATACCAGGTTTCCCCCTTCAAATAGGACCTTTTCACCCTCAAATACCTGTATTATCCCTCAAATAGGACATTTTCTTCCAGAAACGCCACATTTCTCCCAAATATATCACATCTTCTCCAAGAAATACCAGGATTCCTCCTGAAATAGGACCTTTTCTCCCTCAAATACCAGCCTTCTCCCCCCAAATAGGACAGTTTCATCCAGAAATGCCACATTTCTCCCAAACATATCACATCTTCTCCAAAACATACCACGTTTCCCCCTTCAAATAGGACCTTTTCACCCACAAATACCTCTTTTATCCCCAAAATAGGACAGTTTCTTCAAGAAATGCCACATTTCTCCCAAATAGATCACATCTTCTCCAAGAAATACCAGGTTTCCCCCTTCAATTAGGACCTTTTCTCCATGAAATACCTCTTTTATCCCCAAAAGAGGACACTTTCTTCCAGACATGCCACATTTCTCCCAAATATATCACATCTTCTCCCACAAATACCAGGTTTCCCCCTTCAAATAGGACCTTTTCTCCCACAAATACCTCTTTATCCCTCAAATAGGACAGTTTCTTCCAGACATGCCACATTTCTCCCAAATAGATCACATCTTCTCCAAGAAATACCAGGTTTCCCCCTTCAAATAGGACCTTTTCTCCCACAAATACCAGCCTTCTCCCCCCAAATAGGACAGTTTCTTCCAGAAATGCCACATTTCTCCCAAACATATCACATCTTCTCCAAGAAATACCAGCTTTCCCCCTTCAAATAGGACCTTTTCACCCACAAATACCTGTTTTATCCCCAAAATAGGACAGTTTCTTCCAGAAATGCCACATTTCTCCCAAATATATCACATCTTCTCCAAGAAATACCAGGTTTCCCCCTTCAAATAGGACCTTTTCACCCACTAATAGAAGGCTTCTCCCCCAAATAGGACAGTTTCTTCCAGAAATGCCAGATTTCTCCCAAATATATCACATCTTCTCCAAGAAATACCAGCTTTCCCCCTTCAAATAGGACCTTTTCACCCACAAATACCTATTTTATTCCCAAAAGAGGACAGTTTCTTCCAGACATGCCACATTTCTCCCAAATATATCACATCTTCTCCAAGAAATACCACGTTTCCCCCTTCAAATAGGACCTTTTCACCCACAAATACCTGTTCTATCCCCATAAGAGGACAGTTTCTTCCAGAAATGCCACATTTCTCCCAAATATATCACATCTTCTCCAAGAAATACCAAGATTCCCCCTTCAAATAGGACCTTTTCCCCAAAAAAAACCTCTTTTATCCCCAAAAGAGGACAGTTTCTTCCAGACATGCCACATTTCTCCCAAATATATCACATCTTCTCCAAGAAATACCAGGGTTCCCTCTTCAAATAGTACCTTTTCTCCCACAAATACCTCTTTTATCCCCAAAAGAGGACAGTTTCTTCCAGAAATGCCACATTTCTCCCAAATATATCAAAACTCCTCCATGAAATACCAGGTTTCCCCCTTCAAATAGGACCTTTTCTCCATGAAATACCTCTTTTATCCCCAAAAGTGGACAGTTTCTTCCAGAAAGGCCACATTTCTCCCAAATATATCACATCTTCTCCAAGAAATACCAGGTTTCCCCCTTCAAATAGGACCTTTTCAACCACTAATACCTGTTTTATCCCCAAAAGAGGACAGTTTCTTCCAGAAATGCCACATTTCTCCCAAATATATCACATCTTCTCCAAGAAATGCCAGGATTCCTCCTGAAAGAGGACCTTCTCACCCAAATCTACCAGCCTTCTCCCCCCAAATTGCACATTTTCTTCCAGAAAGACCACATTTCTCCCAAATATATCACATCTCCACCAAGAAATACCAGGATTCCTGCTGAAATAGGACCTTCTCACCGAAAACTACCAGCCTTCTCCCCCCAAATTGGACATTTTCTTCCAGAAAGGCCACATTTCTCCCAAATATATCACAACTCCTCCAAGAAATACCAGGTTTCCCCCTTGAATTGGGTCCTTTTCACCCACAAATACCTCTTTTATCCCCAAAATAGGACAGTTTCTTCCAGAAATGCCACATTTCTCCCAAATATATCACATCTTCTCCAAGAAATACCAGGATTCCTCCTTCAAATAGGACCTTATCACCCACAAATACCTCTTTTATCCCCAAAAGAGGACAGTTTCTTCCAGAAATGCCACATTTCCCCCAAATATATCACATCTTCTCCAAGAAATACCAGCTTTCCCCCTTCAAATAGGACCTTTTCACCCACAAATACCTCTTTTATCCCCAAAATAGGACAGTTTCTTCCAGAAATGCCAGATTTCTCCAAAATATATCACATCTTCTCCAAGAAATAACAGGTTTCCCCCTTCAAATAGGACCTTTTCACCAACAAATACCTCTTTTATCCCCAAAATAGGACAGTTTCTTCCTGACATGCCAGATTTCTCCCAAATATATCACATCTTCTCCACGAAATGCCAGGTTTCCCCCTTCAAATAGGACCTTCTCACCCACAAATACCTCTTTTATCCCCAAAAGAGGACAGTTTCTTCCAGAAATGCCACATTTCTCCCAAATATATCACATCTTCTCCAAGAAATACCAGGTTTCCCCCTTCAAATAGGACCTTTTCACCCTCAAATACCTGTATTATCCCTCAAATAGGACATTTTCTTCCAGAAACGCCACATTTCTCCCAAATATATCACATCTTCTCCAAGAAATACCAGGATTCCTCCTGAAATAGGACCTTTTCTCCCTCAAATACCAGCCTTCTCCCCCCAAATAGGACAGTTTCATCCAGAAATGCCACATTTCTCCCAAACATATCACATCTTCTCCAAAACATACCACGTTTCGCCCTTCAAATAGGACCTTTTCACCCACAAATACCTCTTTTATCCCCAAAATAGGACAGTTTCTTCAAGAAATGCCACATTTCTCCCAAATAGATCACATCTTCTCCAAGAAATACCAGGTTTCCCCCTTCAATTAGGACCTTTTCTCCATGAAATACCTCTTTTATCCCCAAAAGAGGACACTTTCTTCCAGACATGCCACATTTCTCCCAAATATATCACATCTTCTCCCACAAATACCAGGTTTCCCCCTTCAAATAGGACCTTTTCTCCCACAAATACCTCTTTATCCCTCAAATAGGACAGTTTCTTCCAGACATGCCACATTTCTCCCAAATAGATCACATCTTCTCCAAGAAATACCAGGTTTCCCCCTTCAAATAGGACCTTTTCTCCCACAAATACCAGCCTTCTCCCCCCAAATAGGACAGTTTCTTCCAGAAATGCCACATTTCTCCCAAACATATCACATCTTCTCCAAGAAATACCAGGTTTCCCCCTTCAAATAGGACCTTTTCACCCACAAATACCTGTTTTATCCCCAAAATAGGACAGTTTCTTCCAGAAATGCCACATTTCTCCCAAATATATCACATCTTCTCCAAGAAATACCAGGTTTCCCCCTTCAAATAGGACCTTTTCACCCACTAATAGAAGGCTTCTCCCCCAAATAGGACAGTTTCTTCCAGAAATGCCAGATTTCTCCCAAATATATCACATCTTCTCCAAGAAATACCAGCTTTCCCCCTTCAAATAGGACCTTTTCACCCACAAATACCTATTTTATTCCCAAAAGAGGACAGTTTCTTCCAGACATGCCACATTTCTCCCAAATATATCACATCTTCTCCAAGAAATACCAGGGTTTCCCCCTTCAAATAGGACCTTTTCACCCACAAATACCTCTTTTTTCCCCAAAATACGACAGTTTCTTCCAGAAAGGCCACATTTCTCCCAAATAGATCACATCTTCTCCAAGAAATACCAGGTTTCCCCCTTCAAATAGGACCTTTTCACCCACAAATACCTCTTTGATCCCCAAAAGAGGAAAGTTTCTTCCAGAAATGCCAGATTTCTCGCAAACATATCACATCTCCTCCAAGAAATACCAGGATTCCTCCTGAAATAGGAACTTTTCTCCCACAAATACCACTCTTCTCCCCCCAAATAGGACATTTTCTTCCAGACATGCCACATTTCTCCCAAATATATCACATCTTCACCAAGAAATACCAGGTTTTCCCCTGGAAATAGGACCTTATCACCCACAAATACCTGTTCTATCCCCATAAGAGAACAGTTTCTTCCAGAAATGCCACATTTCTCCCAAATGTATCACATCTTCTCCAAGAAATACCACGTTTCCCCCTTCAAATAGGACCTTTTCCCCAAAAAAAACTCTTTTATCCCCAAAATAGGACAGTTTCTTCCTGACATGCCACATTTCTCCCAAATATATCACATCTTCTCCAAGAAATACCAGGGTTCCCCCTTCAAATAGGACCTTTTATCCAACAAATACCTCTTTTATCCCAAAAAGAGGACAGTTTCTTCCAGAAATGCCCCATTTCTCCCAAATATATCACAACTCCTCCAAGAAATACCAGGTTTCCCCCTTGAATTAGGACCTTTTCTCCATGAAATACCTCTTTTATCCCCAAAAGTGGACAGTTTCTTTCAGAAAGGCCACATTTCTCCCAAATATATATCATCTTCTCCAAGAAATACCAGGTTTCCCCCTTCAAATAGGACCTTTTCAACCACTAATACCTCTTTTATCCCCAAAAGAGGACAGTTTCTTCCAGAAATGCCACATTTCTCCCAAATATATATCACATCTTCTCCAAGAAATGCCAGGATTCCTCCTGAAATAGGACCTTCTCACCCAAAACTAACAGCCTTCTCCCCCCAAATTGCACATTTTCTTCCAGAAAGGCCACATTTCTCCCAAATATATCACATCTTCTCCAAGAAATACCAGGATTCCTCCCGAAATAGGAACTTCTCACCGAAAACTACCAGCCTTCTCCCCCCAAATGGGACATTTTCTTCCAGACATGCCACATTTCTCCCAAATAGATCACATCTTCTCCAAGAAATACCAGCTTTCCCCCGTCAAATAGGACCTTTTCTCCCACAAATACCTGTTTTATCCCCAAATAGGACAGTTTCTTCCAGAAATGCCACATTCCTCCCAAACATATCACATCTTCTCCAAGAAATACCAGGTTTCCCCCTTCAAATAGGACCTTTTCAACCACTAATACCTCTTTTATCCCCAAAATAGATCAGCTTCTTGCAGACATGCCACATTTCTCCCAAATATATCACATCTTCTCCAAGAAATACCAGGGTTCCCCCTTCAAATAGGACCTTTTCACCCACAAGTACCTGTTTTATGCCCAAAATACGACAGTTTCTTCCAGAAATGCCACATTTCTCCCAAATATATCACATCTTCTCCAAGAAATACCGGGGTTCCCCTTCAAATAGGACCTTTTCACCCACAAATACCTCTTTTATCCCCAAAATAGGACAGTTTCTTCCAGACATGCCTGATTTCTTCCAAATACAGAACATCTTCTCCAAAACATACCACGTTTCCCCCTTCAAATAGGACCTTTTCACCCACAAATACCTGTTTTATCCCCAAAAGAGGACAGTTTCTTCCAGAAATGCCACATTTCTCCCAAAGATATCACATCTTCTCCAAGAAATACCAGGTTTCCCCCTTCAAATAGGACCTTATCACCCACAAATACCACTTTTATCCCCAAAATAGGACAGTTTCTGCCAGAAAGGCCACATTTCTCCCAAACATATCACATCTTCTACAAGAAATACCACGTTTCCCCCTTCAAATAGGACCTTTTCACCCACAAATACCTCTTTTATCCCCAAAATAGGACACTTTCTTCCAAAAATGCCACATTTCTCCCAAATATATCACATCTTCTCCAAGAAATACCAGGTTTCCCCCTTCAAATAGGACCTTTTCACCCACTAATAGCAGGCTTCTCCCCCAAATAGGACAGTTTCTTCCAGAAATGCCAGATTTCTCCCAAATAGATCACATCTTCTCCAAGAAATACCACGTTTCCCCCTTCAAATAGGACCTTTTCACCCACAAATACCTCTTTTATCCCCAAAAGTGGACAGTTTCTTTCAGAAAGGCCACATTTCTCCCAAATATATATCATCTTCTCCAAGAAATACCAGGTTTCCCCCTTCAAATAGGACCTTTTCAACCACTAATACCTCTTTTATCCCCAAAAGAGGACAGTTTCTTCCAGAAATGCCACATTTCTCCCAAATATATCACATCTTCTCCAAGAAATGCCAGGATTCCTCCTGAAATAGGACCTTCTCACCCAAAACTAACAGCCTTCTCCCCCCAAATTGCACATTTTCTTCCAGAAAGGCCACATTTCTCCCAAATATATCACATCTTCTCCTAGAAATACCAGGATTCCTCCTGAAATAGGAACTTCTCACCGAAAACTACCAGCCTTCTCCCCCCAAATGGGACATTTTCTTCCAGACATGCCACATTTCTCCCAAATAGATCACATCTTCTCCAAGAAATACCAGCTTTCCCCCTTCAAATACGACCTTCTCACCCACAAATACCACTTTTATCCACAAATAGGACAGTTTCTGCCAGAAATGCCACATTCCTCCCAAATATATCACATCTTCTCCAAGAAATACCAGGTTTCCCCCTTCAAATAGGACCTTTTCAACCACTAATACCTCATTTATCCCCAAAATAGAACAGCTTCTTGCAGACATGCCACATTTCTCCCAAATATATCACATCTTCTCCAAGAAATACCAGGGTTCCCCCTTCAAATAGGACCTTTTCACCCACAAGTACCTGTTTTATCCCCAAAATACGACAGTTTCTTCCAGAAATGCCACATTTCTCCCAAATATATCACATCTTCTCCAAGAAATACCGGGGTTCCCCCTTCAAATAGGACCTTTTCACCCACAAATACCTCTTTTATCCCCAAAAGAGGACACTTTCTTCCAGAAATGCCACATTTCTCCCAAATAGATCACATCTTCTCCAAGAAATACCAGCTTTCCCCCTTCAAATAGGACCTTTTCAACCACAAATACCTGTTTCATGACCAAAATACGACAGTTTCTTCCAGAAATGCCACATTTCTCCCAAATATATCACATCTTCTCCAAGAAATACCAGCTTTCCCCCTTCAAATAGGACCTTTTCACCCACAAATACCTCTTTTATCCCCAAAATAGGACAGTTTCTTCCAGACATGCCTGATTTCTCCCAAATACAGAACATCTTCTCCAAAACATACCACGTATCCCCCTTCATATAGGACCTTTTCTCCCACAAATACCTGTTTTATCCCCAAAAGAGGACAGTTTCTTCCAGAAATGCCACATTTCTCCCAAATAGATCACATCTTCTCCAAGAAATACCAGCTTTCCCCCGTCAAATAGGACCTTTTCTCCCACAAATACCTGTTTTATCCCCAAATAGGACAGTTTCTTCCAGAAATGCCACATTCCTCCCAAACATATCACATCTTCTCCAAGAAATACCAGGTTTCCCCCTTCAAATAGGACCTTTTCAACCACTAATACCTCTTTTATCCCCAAAATAGATCAGCTTCTTGCAGACATGCCACATTTCTCCCAAATATATCACATCTTCTCCAAGAAATACCAGGGTTCCCCCTTCAAATAGGACCTTTTCACCCACAAGTACCTGTTTTATGCCCAAAATACGACAGTTTCTTCCAGAAATGCCACATTTCTCCCAAATATATCACATCTTCTCCAAGAAATACCGGGGTTCCCCTTCAAATAGGACCTTTTCACCCACAAATACCTCTTTTATCCCCAAAATAGGACAGTTTCTTCCAGACATGCCTGATTTCTTCCAAATACAGAACATCTTCTCCAAAACATACCTCGTTTCCCCCTTCAAATAGGACCTTTTCACCCACAAATACCTGTTTTATCCCCAAAAGAGGACAGTTTCTTCCAGAAATGCCACATTTCTCCCAAATATATCACATCTTCTCCAAGAAATACCAGGTTTCCCCCTTCAAATAGGACCTTATCACCCACAAATACCACTTTTATCCCCAAAATAGGACAGTTTCTGCCAGAAAGGCCACATTTCTCCCAAACATATCACATCTTCTACAAGAAATACCACGTTTCCCCCTTCAAATAGGACCTTTTCACCCACAAATACCTCTTTTATCCCCAAAATAGGACACTTTCTTCCAAAAATGCCACATTTCTCCCAAATATATCACATCTTCTCCAAGAAATACCAGGTTTCCCCCTTCAAATAGGACCTTTTCACCCACTAATAGCAGGCTTCTCCCCCAAATAGGACAGTTTCTTCCAGAAATGCCAGATTTCTCCCAAATAGATCACATCTTCTCCAAGAAATACCACGTTTCCCCCTTCAAATAGGACCTTTTCACCCACAAATACCTCTTTTATCCCCAAAAGTGGACAGTTTCTTTCAGAAAGGCCACATTTCTCCCAAATATATATCATCTTCTCCAAGAAATACCAGGTTTCCCCCTTCAAATAGGACCTTTTCAACCACTAATACCTCTTTTATCCCCAAAAGAGGACAGTTTCTTCCAGAAATGCCACATTTCTCCCAAATATATCACATCTTCTCCAAGAAATGCCAGGATTCCTCCTGAAATAGGACCTTCTCACCCAAAACTAACAGCCTTCTCCCCCCAAATTGCACATTTTCTTCCAGAAAGGCCACATTTCTCCCAAATTTATCACATCTTCTCCTAGAAATACCAGGATTCCTCCTGAAATAGGAACTTCTCACCGAAAACTACCAGCCTTCTCCCCCCAAATGGGACATTTTCTTCCAGACATGCCACATTTCTCCCAAATAGATCACATCTTCTCCAAGAAATACCAGCTTTCCCCCTTCAAATAGGACCTTTTCTCCCACAAATACCTGTTTTATCCCCAAATAGGACAGTTTCTGCCAGAAATGCCACATTCCTCCCAAATATATCACATCTTCTCCAAGAAATACCAGGTTTCCCCCTTCAAATAGGACCTTTTCAACCACTAATACCTCATTTATCCCCAAAATAGAACAGCTTCTTGCAGACATGCCACATTTCTCCCAAATATATCACATCTTCTCCAAGAAATACCAGGGTTCCCCCTTCAAATAGGACCTTTTCACCCACAAGTACCTGTTTTATCCCCAAAATACGACAGTTTCTTCCAGAAATGCCACATTTCTCCCAAATATATCACATCTTCTCCAAGAAATACCGGGGTTCCCCTTCAAATAGGACCTTTTCACCCACAAATACCTCTTTTATCCCCAAAAGAGGACACTTTCTTCCAGAAATGCCACATTTCTCCCAAATAGATCACATCTTCTCCAAGAAATACCAGCTTTCCCCCTTCAAATAGGACCTTTTCAACCACAAATACCTGTTTCATGACCAAAATACGACAGTTTCTTCCAGAAATGCCACATTTCTCCCAAATATATCACATCTTCTCCAAGAAATACCAGCTTTCCCCCTTCAAATAGGACCTTTTCACCCACAAATACCTCTTTTATCCCCAAAATAGGACAGTTTCTTCCAGACATGCCTGATTTCTCCCAAATACAGAACATCTTCTCCAAAACATACCACGTATCCCCCTTCATATAGGACCTTTTCTCCCACAAATACCTGTTTTATCCACAAAATAGGACAGTTTCTTCCAGAAATGCCACATTTCTCCCAAACATATCACATCTTCTCCAAGAAATACCAGGTTTCCCCCTTCAAATAGGACCTTATCACCCACAAATACCACTTTTATCCCCAAAATAGGACAGTTTCTGCCAGAAAGGCCACATTTCTCCCAAACATATCACATCTTCTACAAGAAATACCACGTTTCCCCCTTCAAATAGGACCTTTTCACCCACAAATACCTCTTTTATCCCCAAAATAGGACACTTTCTTCCAAAAATGCCACATTTCTCCCAAATATATCACATCTTCTCCAAGAAATACCAGGTTTCCCCCTTCAAATAGGACCTTTTCACCCACTAATAGCAGGCTTCTCCCCCAAATAGGACAGTTTCTTCCAGAAATGCCACATTTCTCCCAAATAGATCACATCTTCTCCAAGAAATACCACGTTTCCCCCTTCAAATAGGACCTTTTCACCCACAAATACCTCTTTTATCCCCAAAAGAGGACAGTTTCCTCCAGAAATGCCACATTGCTCCCAAATATATCATATCTCCTTCAAGAAATACCAGCTTTCCCCCTTCAAATAGGACCTTTTCTCCCACAAATACCTGTTTTATCCCCAAAACAGGACACTTTCTTCCAGAAATGCCACATTTCTCCCAAATAGATCACATCTTCTCCAAGAAATACCAGCTTTCCCCCTTCAAATAGGACCATTTCACCCACAAATACCTCTTTTATCCCCAAAAGAGGACAGTTTCTTCCAGAAATGCCATATTTCTCCCAAACATATCACATCTTCTCCAAGAAATACCAGGTTTCCCCCTTCAAATAGGACCTTTTCTCCCACAAATACCTGTTTTATCCCCAAAAGAGGACAGTTTCTTCCAGAAATGGCACATTTCTCCCAAACATATCACATCTCCTCCAAGAAATACCAGGATTCCTCCTGAAATAGGAACTTTTCTTCCACAAATACCACCCTTCTCCCCCCAAATAGGACATTTTCTTCCAGACATGCCACATTTCTCCAAAATATATCACATCTTCTCCAAGAAATACCACGTTTCCCCCTGGAAATAGGACCTTTTCACCCACAAATACCTGTTCTATCCCCATAAGAGGACAGTTTCTTCCAGAAATGCCACATTTCTCCCAAATATATCACATCTTCTCCAAGAAATACCTGCTTTCCCCCTTCAAATAGGACCTTTTCCCCAAAAAAAACCTCTTTTATCCCCAAAAGAGGACAGTTTCTTCCAGACATGCCACATTTCTCCCAAATAGATCACATCTTCTCCAAGAAATACCACGTTTCCCCCTTCAAATAGGACCTTCTCACCCACAAATACCTCTTTTATCCCCAAAATAGGACAGTTTTTTCCAGACATGCCACATTTCTCCCAAATAGATCACATCTTCTCCAAGAAATACCAGGTTTCCCCCTTGTAATAAGACCTTTTCTCCCACAAATACCTCTTTTATCCCCAAAAGAGGACAGTTTCTTCCAGAAATGCCACATTTCTCCCAAATATATCACAACTCCTCCATGAAATACCAGGTTTCCCCCTTCAAATAGGACCTTTTCTCCATGAAATACCTCTTTTATCCCCAAAAGTGGACAGTTTCTTCCAGAAAGGCCACATTTCTCCCAAATATATCACATCTTCTCCAAGTAATACCTGGTTTCCCCCTTCAAATAGGACCTTTTCAACCACTAATACCTGTTTTATCCCCAAAAGAGGACAGTTTCTTCCAGAAATGCCACATTTCTCCCAAATATATCACATCTTCTCCAAGAAATGCCAGGATTCCTCCTGAAAGAGGACCTTCTCACCCAAATCTACCAGCCTTCTCCCCCCAAATTGCACATTTTCTTCCAGAAAGGCCACATTTCTCCCAAATATATCACATCTCCACCAAGAAATACCAGGATTCCTCCTGAAATAGGACCTTCTCACCGAAAACTACCAGCCTTCTCCCCCCAAATTGGACATTTTCTTCCAGAAAGGCCACATTTCTCCCAAATATATCACAACTCCTCCAAGAAATACCAGGTTTCCCCCTTGAATTGGGACCTTTTCACCCACAAATACCTGTTTTATCCCCAAAATAGGACAGTTTCTTCCAGAAATGCCACATTTCTCCCAAATATATCACATCTTCTCCAAGAAATACCAGGGTTCCCCCTTCAAATAGGACCTTATCACCCACAAATACCTCTTTTATCCCCAAAAGAGGACAGTTTCTTCCAGAAATGCCACATTTCTCCCAAATATATCACATCTTCTCCAAGAAATACCAGCTTTCCCCCTTCAAATAGGACCTTTTCACCCACAAATACCTCTTTTATCCCCAAAATAGGACAGTTTCTTCCAGAAATGCCAGATTTCTCCAAAATATATCACATCTTCTCCAAGAAATAACAGGTTTCCCCCTTCAAATAGGACCTTTTCAACCACAAATACCTGTTTCATGACCAAAATAAGACAGTTTCTTCCAGAAATGCCACATTTCTCCCAAATATATCACATCTTCTCCAAGAAATACCAGCTTTCCCCCTTCAAATAGGACCTTTTCACCCACAAATACCTCTTTTATCCCCAAAATAGGACAGTTTCTTCCAGACATGCCTGATTTCTCCCAAATACAGAACATCTTCTCCAAAACATACCACGTTTCCCCCTTCAAATAGGACCTTTTCTCCCACAAATACCTGTTTTATCCACAAAATAGGACAGTTTCTTCCAGAAATGCCACATTTCTCCCAAAGATATCACATCTTCTCCAAGAAATACCAGGTTTCCCCCTTCAAATAGGACCTTATCACCCACAAATACCACTTTTATCCCCAAAATAGGACAGTTTCTGCCAGAAAGGCCACATTTCTCCCAAACATATCACATCTTCTACAAGAAATACCACGTTTCCCCCTTCAAATAGGACCTTTTCACCCACAAATACCTCTTTTATCCCCAAAATAGGACACTTTCTTCCAAAAATGCCACATTTCTCCCAAATATATCACATCTTCTCCAAGAAATACCAGGTTTCCCCCTTCAAATAGGACCTTTTCACCCACTAATAGCAGGCTTCTCCCCCAAATAGGACAGTTTCTTCCAGAAATGCCAGATTTCTCCCAAATAGATCACATCTTCTCCAAGAAATACCACGTTTCCCCCTTCAAATAGGACCTTTTCACCCACAAATACCTCTTTTATCCCCAAAAGAGGACAGTTTCTTCCAGAAATGCCACATTGCTCCCAAATATATCATATCTCCTTCAAGAAATACCAGCTTTCCCCCTTCAAATAGGACCTTTTCTCCCACAAATACCTGTTTTATCCCCAAAACAGGACACTTTCTTCCAGAAATGCCACATTTCTCCCAAATAGATCACATCTTCTCCAAGAAATACCAGCTTTCCCCCTTCAAATAGGACCTTTTCACCCACTAATACCTCTTTTATCCCCAAAAGAGGACAGTTTCTTCCAGACATGCCACATTTCTCCCAGAAATATCACATCTTCTCCAAGAAATACCACCTTTCCCCCTTCAAATAGGACCATTTCACCCACAAATACCTCTTTTATCCCCAAAAGAGGACAGTTTCTTCCAGAAATGCCATATTTCTCCCAAACATATCACATCTTCTCCAAGAAATACCAGGTTTCCCCCTTCAAATAGGACCTTTTCTCCCACAAATACCTGTTTTATCCCCAAAAGAGGACAGTTTCTTCCAGAAATGGCACATTTCTCCCAAACATATCACATCTCCTCCAAGAAATACCAGGATTCCTCCTGAAATAGGAACTTTTCTTCCACAAATACCACCCTTCTCCCCCCAAATAGGACATTTTCTTCCAGACATGCCACATTTCTCCCAAATATATCACATCTTCTCCAAGAAATACCACGTTTCCCCCTGGAAATAGGACCTTTTCACCCACAAATACCTGTTCTATCCCCATAAGAGGACAGTTTCTTCCAGAAATGCCACATTTCTCCCAAATATATCACATCTTCTCCAAGAAATACCTGCTTTCCCCCTTCAAATAGGACCTTTTCCCCAAAAAAAACCTCTTTTATCCCCAAAAGAGGACAGTTTCTTCCAGACATGCCACATTTCTCCCAAATATATCACATCTTCTCCAAGAAATACCAGGTTTCCCCCTTGAAATAGGACCTTCTCACCCACAAATACCTCTTTTATCCCCAAAATAGGACAGTTTTTTCCAGACATGCCACATTTCTCCCAAATAGATCACATCTTCTCCAAGAAATACCAGGGTTCCCCCTTCAAATAGGACCTTTTCTCCCACAAATACCTCTTTTATCCCCAAAAGAGGACAGTTTCTTCCAGAAATGCCACATTTCTCCCAAATATATCACAACTCCTCCATGAAATACCAGGTTTCCCCCTTCAAATAGGACCTTTTCTCCATGAAATACCTCTTTTATCCCCAAAAGTGGACAGTTTCTTCCAGAAAGGCCACATTTCTCCCAAATATATCACATCTTCTCCAAGAAATGCCAGGATTCCTCCTGAAAGAGGACCTTCTCACCCAAATCTACCAGCCTTCTCCCCCCAAATTGCACATTTTCTTCCAGAAAGGCCACATTTCTCCCAAATATATCACATCTCCACCAAGAAATACCAGGATTCCTCCTGAAATAGGACCTTCTCACCGAAAACTACCAGCCTTCTCCCCCCAAATTGGACATTTTCTTCCAGAAAGGCCACATTTCTCCCAAATATATCACAACTCCTCCAAGAAATACCAGGTTTCCCCCTTGAATTGGGACCTTTTCACCCACAAATACCTGTTTTATCCCCAAAATAGGACAGTTTCTTCCAGAAATGCCACATTTCTCCCAAATATATCACATCTTCTCCAAGAAATACCAGGTTTCCCCCTTCAAATAGGACCTTATCACCCACAAATACCTCTTTTATCCCCAAAAGAGGACAGTTTCTTCCAGAAATGCCACATTTCTCCCAAATATATCACATCTTCTCCAAGAAATACCAGCTTTCCCCCTTCAAATAGGACCTTTTCACCCACAAATACCTCTTTTATCCCCAAAATAGGACAGTTTCTTCCAGAAATGCCAGATTTCTCCAAAATATATCACATCTTCTCCAAGAAATAACAGGTTTCCCCCTTCAAATAGGACCTTTTCACCAACAAATACCTCTTTTATCCCCAAAATAGGACAGTTTCTTCCTGACATGCCAGATTTCTCCCAAATATATCACATCTTCTCCACGAAATGCCAGGTTTCCCCCTTCAAATAGGACCTTCTCACCCACAAATACCTCTTTTATCCCCAAAAGAGGACAGTTTCTTCCAGAAATGCCACATTTCTCCCAAATATATCACATCTTCTCCAAGAAATACCAGGTTTCCCCCTTCAAATAGGACCTTTTCACCCACAAATACCTGTTTTATCCCCAAAAGAGGACAGATTCTCCCAGAAATGCCACATTTCTCCCAAACATATCACATCTTCTCATAGTATTACCAGCTTTCCCCCTTCAAATTGGACCTTTTCACGCACAAATACCTGTTTTATCCCCAAAAGAGGACAGTTTCTTCCAGGAATGCCGGATTTCTCCCAAATATATCACATCTTCTCCAAGAAATACCAGCTTTCCCCCTTCAAATAGGACCTTTTCACCCACAAATACCTCTTTTATCCCCAAAATAGGACAGTTTCTTCCAGAAATGCCACATTTCTCCCAAATAGATCACATCTTCTCCAAGAAATACCAGGGTTCCCCCTTCAAATTGGACCTTTTCTCCCACAAATACCTCTTTTATCCCCAAAAGAGGACAGTTTCTTCCAGAAATGCCACATTTCTCCCAAATATATCACAACTCCTCCAAGAAATACCAGGTTTCCCCCTTCAATTAGGACCTTTTCTCCATGAAATACCTCTTTTATCCCCAAAAGAAGACACTTTCTTCCAGACATGCCACATTTCTCCCAAATATATCACATCTTCTTCCACAAATACCAGGTTTCCCCCTTCAAATAGGACCTTTTCTCCCACAAATACCTCTATATCCCTCAAATAGGACAGTTTCTTCCAGACATGCCACATTTCTCCCAAATAGATCACATCTTCTCCAAGAAATACCAGCTTTCCCCCTTCAAATAGGACCTTTTCTCCCACAAATACCAGCCTTCTCCCCCCAAATAGGACAGTTTCTTCCAGAAATGCCACATTTCTCCCAAACATATCACATCTTCTCCAAGAAATATCAGGTTTCCCCCTTCAAATAGGACCTTTTCACCCACAAATACCTGTTTTATCCCCAAAATAGGACAGTTTCTTCCAGAAATGCCACATTTCTCCCAAATATATCACATCTTCTCCAAGAAATACCAGGTTTCCCCCTTCAAATAGGACCTTTTCACCCACTAATAGAAGGCTTCTCCCCCAAATAGGACAGTTTCTTCCAGAAATGCCAGATTTCTCCCAAATATATCACATCTTCTCCAAGAAATACCAGGTTTTCCCCTTCAAATAGGACCTTTTCACCCACAAATACCTATTTTATTCCCAAAAGAAGACAGTTTCTTCCAGACATGCCACATTTCTCCCAAATATATCACATCTCCTTCAAGAAATACCAGGTTTCCCCCTTCAAATAGGACCTTTTCACCCACAAATACCTGTTTTATCCCCAAAACAGGACACTTTCTTCCAGAAACGCCACATTTCTC
Organism: Lophura swinhoii; assembly: GCA_030408155.1. Lineage (NCBI taxonomy): Eukaryota > Metazoa > Chordata > Aves > Galliformes > Phasianidae > Lophura > Lophura swinhoii. The sequence continues at coordinate 14,279,125 of JASCYN010000149.1, read as the reverse complement.
CCAAATACATCACATCTTCTCCAAGAAATACCAGGGTTTCCCCCTACAAATAGGACCTTTTCACCCACAAATACCTCTTTTTTCCCCAAAATACGACAGTTTCTTCCAGAAAGGCCACATTTCTCCCAAATAGATCACATCTTCTCCAAGAAATACCAGGGTTCCCCCTTCAAATAGGACCTTTTCACCCACAAATACCTCTTTTATCCCCAAAAGAGGACAGTTTCTTCCAGAAATGCCACATTTCTCCCAAACATATCACATCTCCTCCAAGAAATACCAGGATTACTCCTGAAATAGGAACTTTTCTCCCACAAATACCACTCTTCTCCCCCCAAATAGGACATTTTCTTCCAGACATGCCACATTTCTCCCAAATATATCACATCTTCTCCAAGAAATACCAGGTTTTCCCCTGGAAATAGGACCTTATCACCCACAAATACCTGTTCTATCCCCATAAGAGAACAGTTTCTTCCAGAAATGCCACATTTCTCCCAAATGTATCACATCTTCTCCAAGAAATACCACGTTTCCCCCTTCAAATAGGACCTTTTCCCCAAAAAAAACTCTTTTATCCCCAAAATAGGACAGTTTCTTCCAGACATGCCACATTTCTCCCAAATATATCACATCTTCTCCAAGAAATACCAGGGTTCCCCCTTCAAATAGGACCTTTTATCCAACAAATACCTCTTTTATCCCCAAAAGAGGACAGTTTCTTCCAGAAATGCCCCATTTATCCCAAATATATCACAACTCCTCCAAGAAATACCAGGTTTCCCCCTTGAATTAGGACCTTTTCTCCATGAAATACCTCTTTTATCCCCAAAAGTGGACAGTTTCTTTCAGAAAGGCCACATTTCTCCCAAATATATATCATCTTCTCCAAGAAATACCAGGTTTCCCCCTTCAAATAGGACCTTTTCACCCACTAATACCTCTTTTATCCCCAAAAGAGGACAGTTTCTTCCAGAAATGCCACATTTCTCCCAAATATATAACATCTTCTTCAAGAAATGCCAGGATTCCTCCTGAAATAGGACCTTCTCACCCAAAACTAACAGCCTTCTCCCCCCAAATTGCACATTTTCTTCCAGAAAGGCCACATTTCTCCCAAATATATCACATCTTCTCCAAGAAATACCAGGATTCCTCCTGAAATAGGAACTTCTCACCGAAAACTACCAGCCTTCTCCCCCCAAATGGGACATTTTCTTCCAGACATGCCACATTTCTCCCAAATAGATCACATCTTCTCCAAGAAATACCAGCTTTCCCCCTTCAAATAGGACCTTTTCTCCCACAAATACCTGTTTTATCCCCCAAATAGGACAGTTTCTGCCAGAAATGCCACATTCCTCCCAAATATATCACATCTTCTCCAAGAAATACCAGGTTTCCCCCTTCAAATAGGACCTTTTCAACCACTAATACCTCTTTTATCCCCAAAATAGAACAGCTTCTTGCAGACATGCCACATTTCTCCCAAATATATCACATCTTCTCCAAGAAATACCGGGGTTCCCCTTCAAATAGGACCTTTTCACCCACAAATACCTCTTTTATCCCCAAAAGAGGACACTTTCTTCCAGAAATGCCACATTTCTCCCAAATAGATCACATCTTCTCCAAGAAATACCAGCTTTCCCCCTTCAAATAGGACCTTTTCAACTACAAATACCTGTTTCATGACCAAAATACGACAGTTTCTTCCAGAAATGCCACATTTCTCCCAAATATATCACATCTTCTCCAAGAAATACCAGGTTTCCCCCTTCAAATAGGACCTTTTCACCCACAAATACCTCTTTTATCCCCAAAATAGGACAGTTTCTTCCAGACATGCCTGATTTCTCCCAAATACAGAACATCTTCTCCAAAACATACCGCGTTTCCCCCTTCAAATAGGACCTTTTCACCCACAAATACCTGTTTGATCCCCAAAATAGGACAGTTTCTCCCAGAAATGCCACATTTTTCCCAAACATATCACATCTTCTCGTAGAATTACCAGCTTTCCCCCTTCAAATAGGACCTTTTCACCCACAAATAATTCTTTTATCCCCAAAATAGGACAGTTTCTTGCAGAAATGCCTGATTTCTCCAAAATATATCACATCTTCTCCAAGAAATACCACGTTTCCCCCTTCAAATAGGACCTTTTCACCCACAAATACCTCTTTAATCCCCAAAAGAGGACAGTTTCTTCCAGACATGCCACATTTCTCCCACATATATCACATCTTCTCCAAGAAATACCAGGTTTCCCCCATCAAATAGGACCTTTTCACCCACAAATACCTCTTTGATCCCCAAAATAGGACAGTTTCTTCCAGAAATGACAGATTTCTCCCAAATATATCACATCTTCTCCAAGAAATACCAGGTTTCCCTTTAAATACGACCTTTTCACCCACAAATACCTCTTTTATCCCCAAAAGAGGACAGTTTCTTCCAGGAATGCCGGATTTCTCCCAAATAGATCACATCTCCTCCAAGAAATACCAGGATTCCTCCTGAAATATGAACTTTTCTCCCACAAATACCACCTTTCTCCCCCCAAATAGGACATTTTCTTCCAGACATGCCACATTTCTCCCAAATATATCACATCTTCTCCAAGAAATACCAGGGTTCCCCCTTCAAATAGGAACTTTTCACCCACAAATACCTGTTCTATCCCCAAAATAGGACAGTTTCTTCCTGAAATGCCACATTTCTCCCAAATACATCACATCTTCTCCAAGAAATACCACATTTCCCCCTTCAAATAGGACCTTTTCACCCACAAATACCTCTTTTATCCCCAAAAGAGGACAGTTTCTTCCAGACATGCCACATTTCTCCCAAATATATCACATCTTCTCCAAGAAATACCAGCTTTCCCCCTTCAAATAGGACCTTCTCACCCACAAATACCTCTTTTATCCCAAATTAGGACAGTTTCTTCCAGAAATGCCACATTTCTCCCAAATATATCACAACTCCTCCAAGAAATACCAAGTTTCCCCCTTCAATTAGGACCTTTTCTCCATGAAATACCTCTTTTATCCCCAAAATAGGACAGTTTCTTCCAGAAATGCCACATTTCTCCCAAATATATCACATCTTCTCCAAGAAATACCAGGGTTCCCCCTTCAAATAGGACCTTTTCACCCACAAATACCTCTTTTATCCCCAAAAGAGGACAGTTTCTTCCTGACATGCCACATTTCTCCCAAATATATCACATCATCTCCAAGAAATACCAGGTTTCCCCCTTCAAATAGGAACTTTTCACCCACAAATACCTCTTTTATCCTCAAAAGAGGACAGTTTCTTCCAGAAATGCCACATTTCTCCCAAATATATCACATCTTCACCAAGAAATACCAGCTTTCCCACCTGAAAATAGGATCTTTTCACCCACAAATACCAGCCTTCTCCCCCCAAATAGGACATTTTCTTCCAGACATGCCACATTTCTCCCAAATAGATCACATCTTCTCCAAGAAATACCAGGGTTCCCCCTTCAAATAGGACCTTTTCACCCACAAATACCTCTTTTATCCCCAAAAGAGGACAGTTTCTTCCAGAAATGCCACATTTCTCCCAAATATATCACATCTTCTCCAAAAAATACCAGGTTTCCCCCTTCAAATAGGACCTTTTCTCCCACAAATACCTCTTTTATCCCCAAAAGAAGACAGTTTCTTCCAGAAATGCCATATTTCTCCCATTCATATCACATCTTCTCCAAGAAATACCAGGATTCCTCCTGAAATAGGACCTTCTCTCCCACAACTACAAGCCTTCTCCCCCCAAATTGGACATTTTCTCCCAGAAATGCCAAATTTCTCCCAAATATATCACATCTTCACCAAGAAATACCAGGTTTCCCCCTTCAAATAGGACCTTTTCACCCACAAATACCTCTTTTATCCCCAAAAGAGGACAGTTTCTTCCAGAAATGCCTGATTTCTCCCAAATATATCACATCTTCGCCAAGAAATACCAGGTTTAGCCCTTCAAATAGGACCTTTTCAACCACAAATACCTGTTTCATCCCCAAAATAGGACAGTTTCTTCCAGACATGCCAGATTTCTCCCAAATATATCACAACTCCTCCAAGAAATACCATGTTTCCCCCTTCAATTAGGACCTTTTCTCCATGAAATACCTGTTTTATCCCCAAAAGAGGACATTTTCTTCCAGAAATGCCACATTTCTCCCAAATATATCACATCTTCTCCAAGAAATACCAGGTTTCCCCCTTCAAATAGGACCTTTTCAACCACTAATACCTCTTTTATCCCCAAAAGAGGACAGTTTCTTCCGGAAAGGCCACATTTCTCCCAAATATATCACATCTTCTCCAAGAAATGCCAGGATTCCTCCTGAAATAGGACCTTCTCACCCAAAACTACCAGCCTTCTCCCCCCAAATTGGACATTTTCTTCCAGAAAGGCCACATTTCTCCCAAATATATCACATCTTCTCCAAGAAATATCAGGATTCCTCCTGAAAGAGGACCTTCTCACCCAAAACTTCCAGCCTTCTCCCCCCAAATTAGACATTTTCTTCCAGAAAGGCCACATTTCTCCCAAATATATCACATCTTCTCCAAGAAATACCAGCTTTCCCCCTTCAAATAGGACCTTTTCACCCACAAATACCTGTTTTATCCCCCAAATAGGACAGTTTCTTGCAGAAATGCCACATTTCTCCCAAATAGATCACATCTTCTCCAAGAAATACCAGCTTTCCCCCTTCAAATAGGACCTTTTCACCCACAAATACCTGTTTTATCCCCAAAATAGGACAGCTTCTTCCAGACATGCCACATTTCTCCCAAACATATCACATCTTCTCCAAGAAATACCAGGGTTCCCCCTTCAAATAGGACCTTTTCACCCACAAATACCTCTTTTATCCCCAAAATAGGACAGTTTCTTCCAGAAATGCCACATTTCTCCCAAATAGATCACATCTTCTCCAAGAAATAACAGCTTTCCCCCTTCAAATAGGACCTTTTCCCCAAAAAAACCTCTTTTATCCCCAAAAGAGGACAGTTTCTTCCAGAAAGGCCACATTTCTCCCAAATAGATCACATCTTCTCCAAGAAATACCAGGTTTCCCCCTTCAAATAGGACCTTTTCACCCACAAATACCTCTTTGATCCCCAAAATAGGACAGTTTCTTCCAGACATGCCACATTTCTCCCAAATAGATCACATCGTCTCCAAGAAATACCAGGTTTCCCCCTTCAAATAGGACCTTTTCACCCACAAATACCTCTTTTATCCCCAAAAGAGGACAGTTTCTTCCAGACATGCCACATTTCTCCCAAATAGATCACATCTTCTCCAAGAAAAACAAGTTTTCCCCCTTCAAAAGGACCTTTTCACCCACAAATACGTTTTGTTCCAAAAGTGGACAGTTTCATCCAGACATGCCACATTTCTCCCAAATATATCACATCTTCTCCAAGAAATACCAGGTTTCCCTCTTCAAATAGGACCTTTTCATCCACAAATACCTCTTTTATCCCCAAAAGAGGACAGTTTCTTCCAGAAATGCCACATTTCTCCCAAATATATCACATCTCCAAGAAATACCAGGTTTCCTCCTGAAATAGGATCTTGTCGCCCACAGATTCCTGTTTTATCCCTTTGTTCCGAGCGACTTTTCGTTTTGGAGTTTTTATCCGATGCTACACTTCAGCATTCTGTGACGAATAAAATAGAAGAGAAAAGCCCCACTAATAAGGCAGCTAGAAGGTCCAGTAGCCACACACATTGTGCTTTCAGGGAGGACGTTCCAGAAAGTCGAGAGTTGTGGCTTCTTTCCTGCGGAGAAAAAACCCCTGTTTTCAGGCAATGCAGTTGGCTGAATTCACATCTTCTCGGCATAGGAATACCGCTCCTTCGCTCTCGTGGCTCGAAAGCGGCACTCGCTCTGAACCGCTCCAGAGAGTCTGCAGTTGCTGTCCGGTCCATCGCGGTTCTGCCCGAGTGCCGCTTGCAGCCTTCAGCTGCGCTCTCGTTTCTCTCGGATGCCGGGAAAGAGCGACTTCAGCCGGATGCTTTGCTCCGACGAGTGAGCGGCTTCTTCTGCGCACATCGCAATGGAGCGCTTCTGACTTCTCCTTCTGTCCATGCAGAATGCACTACGCTTCTCTCTCATTCTTATCCCTTTCTTCCGAGCGACATTTCGTTTTGGAGTGTTTATCCGATGCTACACTTCAGCATTCTGTGACGAATAGAGTAGAAGTGGAAACCACACTAATAAGGCAGCTAGAAGTTCGAGGAGCGACACACGTAGTGCTTTCGGGGAGGACGTTCCAGAAAGTCGAGAGTTGTGGCTTGTTTCCTGCGGAGAAAAAAGCCCCTGTTTTCAGACAATTTAGTAGGCTGAATTCGCATCTTCTCGGCATAGGAATACCGCTCCTTCGCTCTCGTGGCTCGAAAGCGGCACTCGCTCTGAACCGCTCCGGAGAGTCTGCAGTTGCTGGCCGGTCCATCGCGGTTCTGCCCGAGTGCCGCTTGCAGCCTTCAGCAGCGCTCTCGTTTCTCTCGGATGCCGGGAAAGAGCGACTTCAGCTGGATGATTTGCTCCGACGAGTGAGAGGCTTCTTCTGCGCACATCGCAATGGAGAGCTTCTGACTTCTCCTTCTGTCCATGCAGAATGCACTACGCTTCTCTCTCATTCTTATCCCTTTCTTCCGAGCGACATTTCGTTTTGGAGTGTTTATCCGATGCTACACTTCAGCATTCTGTGACGAATAGAGTAGAAGAGAAAAGCCCCACTAATAAGGCAGCTAGAAGTTCGAGGAGCAACGCACGTAGTGCTTTCAGGGAGGAATTTCCAGAAAGTCGAGAGTTGTGGCTTGTTTCCTGCGGAGAAAAAAGCCCCTGTTTTCAGGCAATGCAGGACGCTGAATTCGCTCGTTCTCGGCATAGGAATACTGCTCCTCCTCTCTCGTGGCTCGAAAGCGGCATTTGCGCTGAACCACACCGGACAGTCTGCAGTTGCAGACTACTGAATAGCCGGAAAACAGGGGGTTTTTTCTCCGCCGGAAAGAAGCCACAACTCTAGACTTTCCGGAACGTCCTCCCTGAAAGCACAACGTGTGTGGCTCCTCGAACTTCTAGCTGCCTTATTAGTGGGGCTTTTCCCTTCTACTCTATTCGTCACAGAATGCTGAAGTGTAGCATCGGATAAACACTCCAAAACGAAATGTCGCTCGGAAAAAGGGATAAGAATGAGAGAGAAGCGTAGTGCATTCTGCATGGACACATGGAGAAGTCAAAAGCTCTCCATTGCGATGTGCGCAGAAGAAGCCGCTCACTTGTCTGAGAAAAGCATCCGGCTGAAGTCGCTCTTTCCCGGCATCCAAGAGAAACGAGAGCGCTGCTGAAGGCTGCAAGCGGCACTCGGGCAGAACCGCGATGGACCGGCCAGCAACTGCAGACTCTCCGGAGCGGTTCAGAGCGAGTGCCGCTTTCGAGCCACGAGAGCGAAGGAGCGGTATTCCTATGCCGAGAAGATGCGAATTCAGCCTACTAAATTGTCTGAAAACAGGGGCTTTTTTCTCCGCAGGAAACAAGCCACAACTCTCGACTTTCTGGAACGTCCTCCCTGAAAGCACAATATGTGTGGCTTCTGGAGCTTCTAGCTGCCTTATTAGTGGGGCTTTTCTCTTCTACTCTATTCGTCACAGAATGCTGAAGTGTAGCATCGGATAAACACTCCAAAACGAAATGTCGCTCGGAAGGAAGGGATAAGAATGAGAGAGAAGCGTAGTGCATTCTGCATGGACAGAAGGAGAAGTCAAAAGCGCTCCATTGCGATGTGCGCAGAAGAAGCCGCTCACTCGTCGGAGCAAAGCATCCGGCTGAAGTCGCTCTTTCCCGGCATCCGAGAGAAACGAGAGCGCTGCTGAAGGCTGCAAGCGGCACTCGGGCAGAACCGCGATGGACCGGCCAGCAACTGCAGACTCTCCGGAGCGGTTCAGCGCGAGTGCCGCTTTCGAGCCACGAGAGCGAAGGAGCGGTATTGAAATGCCGAGAAGGAGAGAATTCAGCGTCCTGCATTGCCTGAAAACAGGGGTTTTTTTCTCCGCAGGAAACAAGCCACAACTCTCGACTTTCTGGAACGTCCTCCCCGAAAGCACAACGTGTGTCGCTCCTCGAACTTCTAGCTGCCTTATTAGTGGGGCTTTTCTCTTCTATTTTATTCGTCACAGAATGCTGAAGTGTAGCATCGGAAAAACACTCCAAAACGAAATGTCGCTCGGAACAAAGGGATAAAACAGGAATCTGTGGGTGACAAGGTCCTATTTCAGGAGGAAACCTGGTATTTCTTGGAGATGTGATATATTTGGGAGAAATGTGGCATTTCTGGAAGAAACTGTCCTCTTTTGGGGATAAAAGAGGTATTTGTGGGTGAAAAGGTCCTATTTGAAGAGGGAACCCTGGTATTTCTTGGAGAAGATGTGATATATTTGGGAGAAATCTGGCCTTTCTGGAAGAAACTGTCCTCTTTTGGGGACAAAACATGTATTTGAGGGTGAAAAGGTCCTTTTGAATGGGAAAAACTGGTATTTCTTGGAGAAGATGTGATATGTTTGGGAGAAATGTGGCATGTCTGGAAGAAACTGTCCTCTTTTCGGGATAAAACAGGTATTTGTGGGTGAAAAGGTCCTATTTGAAGGGGGAAACCTGGTATTTCTTGGAGAAGATGTGATCTATTTGGGAGAAATGCGGCATGTCTGGAAGAAACTGTCCTATTTTGGTGATAAAAGAGGTATTTGTGGGTGAAAAGGTCCAATTTGAAGGGGGAAAGCTGGTATTTCTTGGAGAAGATGTGATATATTTGGGAGAAATGTGGCATGTCTGGAAGAAACTGTCCTATCTTGGGGATAAAAGAGGTATTTGTTGGTGAAAAGGTCCTATTTGAAGGGGGAATCCTGGTATTTCTTGGAGAAGATGTGATATATTTGGGAGAAATGTGGCATTTCTGGCAGAAACTGTCCTATTTTGGGGATAAAAGAGGTATTTGTGGGTGAAAAGGTCCTATTTGAAGGGTGAACCCTGGTATTTCTTGGAGAAGATGTGATATATTTGGGAGAAATCTGGCATTTCTGGAAGAAACTGTCCTATTTTGGGGATAAAACAGGAATTTGTGGATGAAAATTTCCTATTTGAAGGGGGAAAGCTGGTATTTCTTGGAGAAGATGTGATATATTTGGAGAAATGTGGCATGTCTGGAAGAAGAAACTGTCCTCTATTGGGGATATAAGAGGTATTAGTGGTTGAAAAGGTCCTATTTCCAGGGGAAAACCTGGTATTTCTTGGAGAAGATGTGATATATTTGGGAGAAATCTGGCATGTCTGGAAGAAACTGTCCTATTTTGGGGATAAAAGAGGTATGTGTGGGTGAAAAGGTCCTATTTGAAGGGGGAAACCTGGTATTTCTTGGAGAAGATGTGATCTATTTGTGAGAAATGGTGGCATTTCTGGAAGAAACTGTCCTCTTTTGGGGATAAAACAGGTATTTGTGGTGAAATTTCCTATTTGAAGGGGGAAAGCTGGTATTGCTTGGAGAAGATGTGATATATTTGGGAGAAATGTGGCATTTCTGGAAGAAACTGTCCTCTTTTGGGATAAAGAGGTATTTGTGGTGAAAAGGTCCTATTTGAAGGGGGAAAGCTGGTATTTCTTGGAGAAGATGTGATATATTTGGAGAAATGAGGCATTTCTGGAAGAAAATGTCCAATTTGGGGGGAGAAGGCTGGTAGTTTTGGGTGAGAAGGTCCTCTTTCAGGTGGAATCCTGGCATTTCTTGAGAAGATTTGATATATTTGGAGAAATGTGGCCTTTCCGGAAGAAACTGTCCTCTTTTGGGGATAAAAGAGGTATTAGTGGTTGAAAAGGTCCTATTTGAAGGGGGAAACGTGGTATTTCTTGGAGAAGATGTGATCTATTTGGGAGAAATGTGGCATTTCTGGAAGAAACTGTCGTTTTTGGGCATAAAAAGGTATTTCATGGAGAAAAGGTCTATTTGAAGGGGGAAACCTGGTATTTCTTGGAGAAGATGTGATATATTGGGAGAAATGAGGCATTTCTGGAAGAGACTGTCCTGTTTTGGGGATAAAACAGGTATTTGTGGATGAAAATTTCCTATTTGAAGGGGGTAAACCTGGTATTTCTTGGAGAGAGATGTGATATATTTGGGAGAAATGTGGCATTTCTGGAAGAAACTGTCCTATTTGGGGGGAGAAGCCTGGTATTACTGGGTGAGAAGGTCCTATTTCAGGAGGAATCCTGGTATTTCTTGGAGAAGATGTGATATATTTGGGAGAAATGTGGCTTTTCTGGAAGAAACTGTCCTCTTTTGGGGATAAAAGAGGTATTTGTGTGTGAAAAGGTCCTATTTGAAGGGGGAAACCTGGTATTTCTTGGAGAGATGTGATATATTTGGGAGAAATGTGGCATGTCTGGAAGAAACTTTCCTCTTTTGGGGATAAAAGAGGTATGTGTGGTTGAAAAGGTCCTATTTCCAGGGGAAAACCTGGTATTTCTTGGAGAAGATGTGATGTATTTGGGAGAAATCTGCAGGTGGGGAAGAAAATGTCCAAATTTGTGGGGAGAAGGCTGGTAGTTGTGGGTGAGAAGGTCTATTTCAGGAGGAATCCTGGTATTTCTTGGAGGAGATGTGATATATTTGGGAGAAATGTGGCATGTCTGAAGAAACTGTCCTCTTTCGGGGATAAAAGAGGTATTAGTGGTTGAAAAGGTCCTATTTGAAGGGGGAACCCTGGTATTTCTTGGAGAGATGTGATCTATTTGGGAGAAATGTGGCATTTCTGAAGAAACTGTCGTATTTTGGGCATAAAACAGGTATTTCATGGAGAAAAGGTCCTAATTGAAGGGGGAAACCTGGTAATTTCTCGGAGAAGATGTGATATCTTTGGGAGAAATTGTGGCATTTCTGGAAGAAACTGTCCTCTTTTGGGGATAAAACAGGTATTTGTGGGAGAAAAGGTCCTATTTGAAGGGGGAAACCAGGTATTCTTGGAGAAGATGTGATATATTTGGGAGAAATCTGCATGTCTGGAAGAAACTTCTCTTTTGGGGATAAAGAGGTATGTTTGGGTGAAAAGGTCCTATTTGAAGGGGGAACCGTGGTATTTCTTGGAGAAGATGTGATATATTTAGGAGAAATGTGGCATGTCTGGAAGAAACTGTCCTATTTTGGGGATAAAAGAGGTATGTGTGGGTGAAAAGGTCCTATTTGAAGGGGAAACCTGGTATTTCTTGGAGAAGATGTGATCTATTTGTGAGAAATGTGGCATTTCTGGAAGAAACTGTCCTATTTTGGGGATAAAACAGGTATTTGTGGGTGAAAATTTCCTATTTGAAGGGGGAAAGCTGGTATTTCTTGGAGAAGATGTGATATCTTTGGGAGAAATCTGCATTTCTGGAAGAAACTGTCGTATTTGGCATAAAACAGGTACTTGTGGGTGAAAAGGTCCTATTTGAAGGGGAAAGCTGGTATTTCTTGGAGAAGATGTGATATATTTGGGAGAAATGAGGCATTTCTGGAAGAAGCTGTCCATTTTGGGGATTAAAAGAGGTATTTGTGGGTGAAAAGGTCCTATTTGAAGGGGGAAAGCTGGTATTTCTTGGAGAAGATGTGATCTATTAGGATAAATGTGGCATTTCTGGAAGAAACTGTCCTCTTTTGGGGATAAAAGAGGTATTTGTGGGAGAAAAGGTCATATTTGAAGGGGGGGAAAGCTGGTATTTCTTGGAGAAGATGTGATCTATTTGGGAGAAATGTGGCCTTTCTGGAAGAAAATGTCCAATTTGGGGGAGAAGGCTGGTAGTTTTCGGTGAGAAGGTCCTATTTCAGAGGAATCGTGGTATTTCTTGGAGAAGATGTGATATATTTGGGAGAAATGAGGCATTTCTGGAAGATAGCTGTCCTATTTTGGGGATAAAAGAAGGTATTAGTGGTTGAAAAGGTCCTATTTGAAGGGGGAAAGCTGGTATTTCTTGGAGAAGATGTGATCTATTAGGGATAAATGTGGCATTTCTGAAGAAACTGTCCTCTTTGGGGATAAAAGAGGTATTTGTGGGAGAAAAGGTCATATTTGAAGGGGGAAAGCTGGTATTTCTTGGAGAAGATGTGATAGATTTGGGAGAAATGTGGCATGTCTGGAAGAAAATGTCCTATTTGGGGGGAGAAGGCTGGTACTTGTGGGAGAAAAGGTCCTATTTCAGGAGGAATCCTGGTATTTCTTGGAGGAGATGTGATATATTTGGGAGAAATGTGGCCTTTCTGGAAGGAACTGTCCTCTTTTGGGGATAAAAGAGGTATTAGTGGTTGAAAAGGTCCTATTGAAGGGGGAAACTGGTATTTCTTGGAGAAGATGTGATCTATTTGGGAGAAATGTGGCATTTCTGAAGAAACTGTCCTCTTTTGGGGATAAAACAGTTATTTGTGGGTGAAAATTTCCTATTTGAAGGGGGAAACCTGGTATTTCTTGGAGAAGATGTGATATATTTGGGAGAAATCTGGCATTTCTGGAAGAATATGTCCAATTTGAGGGATCAAAGAGGTATTTGTGGGAGAAAAGGTCTATTTGAAGGGGAAAGCTGGTATTTCTTGGAGAAGATGTGATATATTTGGGAGAAATGTGGCATTTCTGGAAGAAAACTGTCCTATTTTGGGGATAAAAGAGGTATTTGTGGGTGAAAAGGTCTATTGAAGGGGGAAACCTGGTATTTCTTGGAGAAGATGTGATATATTTTGGGAGAAACGTGGCCTTTCTGGAAGAAAATGTCCAATTGGGGGGTGAAGGCTGGAAGGTCCCTATTTGAAGGGGGAAACCTGGTATTTCTTGGAGAAGATGTGTTATGTTTGGGAGAAATGTGCATTTCTGGAAGAAACTGTCGTTATTTTGGGCATAAAACAGGTATTTCATGGAGAAAAGGTCCTATTTGAAGGGGGATACTCGGTATTTCTGGAGAAGATGTGATCTATTTGGGAGAAATGTGGCATTTCTGGAAGAAACTGTCCTCTTTGGGGATAAAAGAGGTATTTGTGGGTGAAAAGGTCCTATTTGAAGGGGGAACCCTGGTATTACTTGGAGAAGAAGTGATCTATTTGGGAGAAATGTGGCATTTCTGGAAGAAAATGTCCAATTTGTGGAAAGAAGGCTGGTAGTTGTGGGTGAGAAGGTCCTATTTCAGGAGGAATCCTGGTATTTCTTGGAGAAGATGTGATATATTTGGGAGAAATGTGGCATTTCTGGAAGAAACTGTCCTCTTTTGGGGATAAAGAGGTATTTGTGGGTGAAAAGGTCCTATTTGAAGGGGGAACCGTGGTATTTCTTGGAGAAGATGTGGTATATTTGGGAGAAATGTGGCATTTCTGGAAGAAACTGTCCTCTTTTGGGATAAAAGAGGTATTTGTGGTGAAAAGGTCCTATTTGAAGGGGAACCCTGGTATTCTTGGAGAAGATGTGGTATATTTGGGAGAAATGTGGCATTTCTGGAAGAAACTGTCCTCTTTGGGGATAAAAGAGGTATTTGTGGGTGATAAGGTCCTATTGATGGGGGAAACGTGGTATTTCTTGGAGAAGATGTGATATATTTGGGAGAAATGTGGCATTTCTGGAAGAAAATGTCTAATTTGTGGGGAGAGGCTGGTAGTTGTGGGTAGAAGGTCCTATTTCAGGAGGAATCCTGGTATTTCTTGGAGAAGATGTGATATATTTGGGAGAAATGTGGCATTTCTGGAAGAAACTGTCCTATTTTGGGGATAAAAGAGGTATTTGTGGTTGAAAAGATCCTATTTGAAGGGGGAAACCTGGTATTTCTTGGAGAAGATGTGATATCTTTGGGAGAAATGTGGCATTTCTGGAAGAAACTGTCCTCTATTGGGGATAAAAGAGGTATTTGTTTGTAAAAAGGTCCTATTTGAAGGGGGAAAGCTGGTATTTCTTGGAGAAGATGTGATATATTTGGGAGAAATGAGGCATGTCTGGAAGAAACTTTCCTCTTTTGGGGGGGAGAGCCTGTTATTAGTGGGTGAGAAGGTCCTATTTCAGGAGGAATCCTGGTATTTCTTGGAGAAGATGTGATATATTTGGGAGAAATGTGGCATGTCTGGAAGAAACTGTCCTCTTTTGGGGATAAAGAGGTTTTTTTGGGGAAAAGGTCCTATTTGAAGGGGGAAACGTGGTATTTCTTGGAGAAGATGTGATATATTTGGGAGAAATGTGGCATTTCTGGAAGAAAATGTCCTCTTTTGGGGATAGAACAGGTATTGTGGGTGAAAAGGTCCTATTTGCAGGGGAAAACCTGGTATTTCTTGGAGAAGATGTGATCTATTGGGAGAAATGTGCCTGTCTGGAAGAAACTGTCCTCTTTTGGGGATTAAAAGAGGTATTTGTGGGTGAACATTTCCTATTTGAAGGGGGAAACCTGGTATGTCTTGGAGAAGATATGATATATTGGGAGAAATCTGGCATTTCTGGAAGAAACTGTCCTCTTTTGGGGATAAAAGAGGTATTTGTGGGTGAAAAGGTCCTATTTGAAGGGGAAAGCTGGTATTTCTTGGAGAAGATGTGATGTATTTGGGAGAAATGAGGCATTTCTGGAAGAAACTGTCCTCTTTTGGGGATAAAAGAGGTATTTGTGGGTGAAAAGGTCCTATTTTGAAGGGGGAACCGTGCTATTTCTTGGAGAGATGTGATATATTTGGGAGAAATCTGGCATTTCTGGAAGAATATGTCCAATTTGAGGGATAAAACAGGTATTTGTGGGTGAAAAGGTCCTATTTGAAGGGGGAAACCTTGTATTTCTTGGAGAAGATGTGATCTATTTGGGAGAAATGTGGCATGTCTGGAAGAAACTGTCCTATTTTGGGGATAAAGATGTATTTGTGGGGTGAAAAGGTCCTATTTGAAGGGGGAAACCTGGTATTTCTTGGAGAAGATGTGATACATTTGGGTGAAATGTGGCATTTCTGGATGAAACTGTCCTCTTTTGGGGATAAAAGAGGTATTTGTGGGTGAAAAGGTCCTATTTGAAGGGGGAAACGTGGTATTTCTTGAGAAGATGTGATATATTTGGGAGAAATGTGGCATGTCTGGAAGAAAATGTCCAATCTGGGGGGAGAAGGCTGGTAGTTTCAGTGAGAAGGTCCTATTTCAGGAGGAAATCTGGTATTTCTTGGGGAAGATGTGATATATTGGGGAGAAATGTGGCATTTCTAGAAGAAACTGTCGTATTTTGGGCATAAAACAGGTATTTGTGGTTGAAAAGGTCCTATTTGAAGGGGGAAACCTGTATTTCTTGGAGAAATGTGATCTATTTGGGAGAAATGTGGCATTCTGGAAGAAACTGTCCTCTTTTGGGGATAAAAGAGGTATTTGTGGGTGAAAAGGTCCTAATTGAAGGGGGAACCCTGGTATTTCTTGGAGAAGATGTGATATATTTGGGAGAAATGAGGCTTGTCTGGAAGAAACTGTCCTATTTGGGGTGAGAAGCCTCTTATTAGAGGGTGAGAAGGTCCTATTTCAGGAGGAATCCAGGTATTTCTGGAGAAGATGTGATATATTATGGGAGAAATGTGGCATTTCTGGAAGAAACTGTCCTCTTTTGGGCATAAAACAGGTACTTGTGGGTGAAAAGGTCGTATTTGAAGGGGAAAGGCTGGTATTTCTTGGAGAAGATGTGATATATTTGGAAGAAATGTGGCATTTCTGGAAGAAACTTTCCTCTTTTGGGGATAAAAGAGGTATTTGTGGGTGAAAAAGGTCCTATTTGAAGGGGGAAACCTGGTATTTCTTGGAGAAGATGTGATCTATTTGGGAGAAATGTGGCATTTCTGAAGAAACTGTCCTCTTTCGGGATAAAACAGGTATTTGTGGGTGAAAAGGTCCTATTTCCAGGGGAAACCTGGTATTTCTTGGAGAAGATATGGTATATTTGGGAGAAATGTGGCATTTCTGGAAGAAACTGGTCCTCTTTTGGGGATAAAAGAGGTATTTGTGGGTGAAAAGGTCCTATTTGAAGGCGGAAAACGTGTATTTCTTGGAGAAGATGTGATATATTTGGGAAAAATGTGGCATTTCTGGAAGAATATGGTCCAATTTGAGGGATAAACAGGTATCTGTGTTTGATAAGGTCCTATTTGAAGGGGGAAAGCTGGTATTTCTTGGAGAAGATGTGATATATTTGGGAGAAATGTGGCATTCCTGGAGAAGAAACTGTCCTCTTATGGGGATAGAACAGGTATTTGCGGGTGAAAAGGTCCTATTTCCAGGGGAAAACCTGGTATTTCTTGGAGAAGATGTGATATATTTGGGATAGAAATGTGGCATGTCTGGAAGAAAATGTCCTATTTGGGGGAGAAGGGTGGTATTTGTGGGAGAAAAGTTCCTATTTCAGGAGGAATCCTGGTATTTCTTGGAGGAGATGTGATATGTTTGGGAGAAATGTGGCATTTCTGGAAGAAACTGTCCTCTTATGGGGATAGAACAGGTATTTGTGGGAGAAAAGGTCCTATTTGAAGGGGAAATCTGGTATTTCTTGGAGAAGATGTGATATGTTGGGAGAAATATGGCATGTCTGGAAGAAACTGTCCTATTTGGGGGGAGAAGCCTGTTATTAGTGGGTGAGAAGGTCCTATTTCAGGAGGAATCCTGGTATTCTTGGAGAAGATGTGATATATTTGGGAGAAATGTGGCATGTCTGGAAGAAACTGTCCTCTTTTGGGGATAAAAGAGGTTTTTTTTGGGGAAAAGGTCCTATTTGAAGGGGGAAACGTGGTATTTCTTGGAGAAAGATGTGATCTATTTGGAGAAATGTGGCCTGTCTGGAGAAAACTGTCCTCTTTTGGGGATAAAACAGGTATTTGTGGGTGAACATTTCCTATTTGAAGGGGGAAACCTGGTATTTCTTGGAGAAGAATGATATATTTGGGAGAAATCTGGCATTTCTGGAAGAAACTGTCCTATTTTGGGGATAAAACAGGTATTTGTGGGTGAAAAGGTCCTATTTGAAGGCGGAGACGTGGTATTTCTTGGAGAAGATGTGATATGTTTGGGAGAAATGTGGCCTTTCTGGAAGAAACTGTCCTATTTTGGGATAAAACAGGTATTTCTGGGTGAAAAGGTCCTATTGAAGGTGGGAACCGTGGTATTTCTTGGAGAGAGGTGATATATTTGGAGAAATGTGGCATTTCTGTAAGAAACTGTCCTCTTTTGGGGATAAAAGAGGTATTTGTGGGTGATAAGGTCCTATTGAAGGGGGAAACGTGGTATTTCTTGGAGAAGATGTGATATGTTTGGAGAAATGTGGCATTATGGAAGAAACTGTCCTATTTTGGGGATAAAAGAGGTATTTGTGGGTGAAAACGTTGTATTTGAAGGGGGAAACCTGGTATTTCTTGGAGAAGATGTGATATATTTGGGAGAAATGTGGCATTTCTGGAAGAAACTGTCCTCTTTTGGGGATCAAAGAGGTATTTGTGGGTGAAAAGGTCCTATTTGAAGGGGAAACCTGGTATTTCTTGGAGAGAGGTGATATATTTGGGAGAAATGTGGCATTTCTGTAAGAAACTGTCCTCTTTTGGGATAAAAGAGGTATTTGTGGGTGATAAGGTCCTATTTGAAGGGGGAAACGTGGTATTTCTTGGAGAAGATGTGATATATTTGGGAGAAATGTGGCATGTCTGGAAGAAAATGTCCAATTTGGGGGAGAAGGCTGGTAGTTTTCGGTGAGAAGGTCCTATTTCAGGAGGAATCCTGGTATTTCTGGAGATGATGTGATATATTTGGGAGAAATGTGGCCTTTCTGGAAGAAAATGTCAATTTGGGGGGAGAAGGCTGGTAGTTTTGGTGAGAAGGTCCTATTTCAGGAGGAATCCTGGTATTTCTTGGAGAAGATGTGATATCTTTGGGAGAAATGTGGCATTTCTGGAAGAAACTGTCCTCTTTTGGGCATAAAACAGGTATTTGTGTTGAAAAGGTCCTATTTGAAGGGGGGAAACGTGGTATTTCTTGGAGAAGATGTGATCTATTTGGGAGAAATGTGGCATTTCTGGAAGAAACTGTCCTCTTTTGGGGATAAAAGAGGTATTTGTGGGTGAAAAGGTCCTATTTGAAGGGGGAAAGCTGGTATTTCTTGGAGAAGATATGATCTATTTGGGAGAAATGTGGCATTTCTGGAAGAAAATGTCCAATTTGGGGGGAGAATGCTGGTAGTTGTGGGTGAGAAGGTCCTATTTCAGGAGGAATCCAGGTATTTCTTGGAGAAGATGTGATATATTTGGGAGAAATGTGGCCTTTCTGGAAGAAACTGTCCTCTTTTGGGGATAAAAGAGGTATTTGTGGGTGAAAAGGTCCTATTTGAAGGGGGAAACCTGGTATTTCTTGGAGAAGATGTGATCTATTTGGGAGAAATGTGGCATGTCTGGAAGAAACTGTCCTCTTTTGGGGATAAAGAGGTATTTGTGGGTGCAAAGGTCCTATTTGAAGGGGAAAGCTGGTATTTCTTGGAGAAGATGTGATATATTTGGGAGAAATGAGGCATTTCTGGAAGAAACTGTCCTATTTTGGGATAAAAGATGTATTTGTGGTGAAAAGGTCCTATTTGAAGGGGGAAACCTGGTATTTCTTGGAGAAGATGTGATACATTTGGGTGAAATGTGGCATTTCTGGATGAAACTGTCCTCTTTTGGGGATAAAGAGGTATTTGTGGGTGAAAAGGTCCTATTTCCAGGGGGAAACCTGGTATTTCTTGGAGAAGATGTGATATGTTTGGGAGAAATGTGGCATGTCTGCAAGAATCTGTCCTATTTTGGGGATAAAAGAGGTATTTGTGGGTGAAAAGGTCCTATTTGAAGGGGGAAAGCTGGTATTTCTTGGAGAGATGTGATATATTTGGGAGAAATGTGGCATGTCTGGAAGAAAATGTCCAATCTGGGGGGGAGAAGGCTGGTAGTTTTCAGTGAGAAGGTCCTATTTCAGGAGGAATCCTGGTATTTCTTGGAGAAGATGTGATATATTTGGGAGAAATGTGGCATTTCTAGAAGAAACTGTCGTATTTTGGGCATAAAACAGGTATTTGTGGTTGAAAAGGTCCTATTTGAAGGGGGAAACCTGGTATTTCTTGGAGAAATGTGATCTATTTGGGAGAAATGTGGCATTTCTGAAGAAACTGTCCCTCTTTTGGGGGATAAAGAGGTATTTGTGGGTGAAAAGGTCCTAATTGAAGGGGGAACCCTGGTATTTCTTGGAGATGATGTGATATATTTGGGAGAAATGAGGCTTGTCTGGAAGAAACTGTCCTATTTGGGTGAGAAGCCTCTTATTAGAGGGTGAGAAGGTCCTATTTCAGGAGGAATCCAGGTATTTCTTGGAGAAGATGTGATATATTTGGGAGAAATGTGGCATTTCTGGAAGAAACTGTCCTCTTTTGGGCATATAAACAGGTACTTGTGGTGAAAAGGTCGTATTGAAGGGGAAAGGCTGGTATTTCTTGGAGAAGATGTGATATATTTGGAAGAAATGTGGCATTTCTGGAAGAAACTTTCCTCTTTTGGGATAAAAGAGGTATTTGTGGGTGAAAAGGTCCTATTTGAAGGGGGAAACCTGGTATTCTTGGAGAAGATGTGATCTATTTGGGAGAAATGTGGCATTTCTGGAAGAAACTGTCCTCTTTTCGGGATAAAAGAGGTATTTGTGGGTGAAAAGGTCCTATTTCCAGGGGGAAACCTGGTATTTCTTGGAGAAGATATGATCTATTTGGGAGAAATGTGGCATTTCTGGAAGAAACTGTCCTCTTTTGGGGATAAAAGAGGTATTTGTGGGTGAAAAGGTCCTATTTGAAGGCGAAAACGTGGTATTTCTTGGAGAAGATGTGATATATTTGGGAAAAATGTGGCATTTCTGGAAGAATATGTCCAATTTGAGGGATAAAACAGGTATCTGTGTTTGAAAAGGTCCTATTTGAAGGGGGAAAGCTGGTATTTCTTGGAGAAGATGTGATATATTTGGGAGAAATGTGGCATTCTGGAAGAAACTGTCCTCTTTTGGGGATAAAAGAGGTATTTGTGGGTGAAAAGTTCCTATTTGAAGGGGAAAGCTGGTATTTCTTGGAGAAGATGTGATATATTTGGGAGAAATGTGGCATGTCTGGAAGAAAATGTCCTATTTGGGGGGAGAAGGGTGGTATTTGTGGGAGAAAAGTTCCTATTTCAGGAGGAATCCTGGTATTTCTTGGAGGAGATGTGATATGTTTGGGAGAAATGTGGCATTTCTGGAAGAAACTGTCCTCTTATGGGGATAGAACAGGTATTTGTGGGAGAAAAGGTCCTATTTGAAGGGGGAAATCTGGTATTTCTTGGAGAAGATGTGATATGTTTGGGAGAAATATGGCATGTCTGGAAGAAACTGTCCTATTTGGGGGGAGAAGCCTGTTATTAGTGGGTGAGAAGGTCCTATTTCAGGAGGAATCCTGGTATTTCTTGGAGAAGATGTGATATATTTGGGAGAAATGTGGCATGTCTGGAAGAAACTGTCCTCTTTTGGGGATAAAACAGGTATTTGTGGGTGAACATTTCCTATTTGAAGGGGGAAACCTGGTATTTCTTGGAGAAGATATGATATATTTGGGAGAAATCTGGCATTTCTGGAAGAAACTGTCCCTATTTTGGGGATAAAACAGGTATTTGTGCGTGAAAAGGTCCTATTTGAAGGCGGAGACGTGGTATTTCTTGGAGAAGATGTGATATGTTTGGGAGAAATGTGGCCTTTCTGGAAGAAACTGTCCTATTTTGGGGATAAAACAGGTATTTCTGGGTGAAAAGGTCCTATTTGAAGGGGGAACCGTGGTATTTCTTGGAGAAGATGTGATATATTTGGGAGAAATCTGGCATTTCTGAAGAATATGTCCAATTTGAGGGATAAAACAGGTATTTGTGGGTGAAAAGGTCCTATTTGAAGGGGAAAGCTGGTATTTCTTGGAGAAGATGTGATATGTTTGGGAGAAATGAGGCATTTATGGAAGAAACTGTCCGATTTTGGGATAAAAGAGGTATTTGTGGGTGAAAACGTTGTATTTGAAGGGGGAAACCTGGTATTTCTTGGAGAAGATGTGATATATTTGGGAGAAATGTGGCATTTCTGGAAGAAACTGTCCTCTTTTGGGGATCAAAGAGGTATTTGTGGTGAAAAGGTCCTATTTGAAGGGGGAAACCTGGTATTTCTTGGAGAAGAGGTGATATATTTGGGAGAAATGTGGCATTTCTGTAAGAAACTGTCCTCTTTTGGGGATAAAAGGGGTATTTGTGGGTGATAAGGTCCTATTTGAAGGGGGAAACGTGGTATTTCTTGGAGAAGATGTGATATATTTGGGAGAAATGTGGCATGTCTGGAAGAAAATGTCCAATTTGGGGGGAGAAGGCTGGTAGTTTTCGGTGAGAAGGTCCTATTTCAGGAGGAATCCTGGTATTTCTTGGAGATGATGTGATATATTTGGGAGAAATGTGGCCTTTCTGGAAGAAAATGTCCAATTTGGGGGAGAAGGCTGGTAGTTTTGGGTGAGAAGGTCCTATTTCAGGAGGAATCCTGGTATTTCTTGGAGAAGATGTGATATCTTTGGGAGAAATGTGGCATTTCTGGAAGAAACTGTCCTCTTTTGGGCATAAAACAGGTATTTGTCGTTGAAAAGGTCCTATTTGAAGGGGGAACCGTGGTATTTCTTGGAGAAGATGTGATCTATTTGGGAGAAATCTGTCATTTCTGGAAGAAACTGTCCTCTTTTGGGATAAAAGAGGTATTTGTGGGTGAAAAGGTCCTATTTGAAGGGGAAAGCTGGTATTTCTTGGAGAAGATATGATCTATTTGGGAGAAATGTGGCATTTCTGGAAGAAAATGTCCAATTTGTGGGGAGAATGCTGGTAGTTGTGGGTGAGAAGGTCCTATTTCAGGAGGAATCCAGGTATTTCTTGGAGAAGATGTGATATATTTGGGAGAAATGTGGCCTTTCTGGAAGAAACTGTCCTCTTTTGGGATAAAAGAGGTATTTGTGGGTGAAAAGGTCCTATTTGAAGGGGGAAACCTGGTATTTCTTGGAGAAGATGTGATCTATTTGGGAGAATGTGGCATGTCTGGAAGAAACTGTCCTCTTTTGGGGATAAAAGAGGTATTTGTGGGTGAAAAGTTCCTATTTGAAGGGGAAAGCTGTTATTTCTTGGAGAAGATGTGATATATTTGGGAGAAATGAGGCATTTCTGGAAGAAACTGTCCTATTTTGGGATAAAACAGGTATTTGTGGGTGAAAAGGTCCTATTTGAAGGGGGAACCGTGGTATTTCTTGGAGAAGATGTGATATATTTGGGAGAAATCTGGCGTTTCTGGAAGAATATGTCCAATATGAGGGATAAAACAGGTATTTGTGGTTGAAAAGGTCCTATTTGAAGGGGGAAACCTGGTATTTCTTGGAGAAGATGTGAACTATTTGGGAGAAATGTGGCATGTCTGGAAGAAACTGTCCTCTTTTGGGGATAAAAGAGGTATTTGTGGGTGAAAAGGTCTTATTTGAAGGGGGAACCCAGGTATTTCTTGTGAAGATGTGATCTATTTGGGAGAAATGTGGCCTTTCTGGAAGAAACTGTCCTCTTTTGGGGATAAAAGAGGTATTTGTTGGTGAAAAGGTCCTATTTCCAGGGGGAAACCTGGTATTTCTTGGAGATGATGTGATATGTTTGGGAGAAATGTGGCATGTCTGCAAGAAGCTGTCCTATTTTGGGGATAAAAGAGGTATTAGTGGTTGAAAAGGTCCTATTTGAAGTGGGAAAGCTGGTATTTCTTGGAGAAGATGTGATATATTGGGAGAAATCTGGCATTTCTGGAAGAAACTGTCCTCTTTTGGGCATAAAACAGGTATTTGTCGTTGAAAAGGTCCTATTTGAAGTTGGAAACCTGGTATTTCTTGGAGAAGATGTGATCTATTTGGGAGAAATCTGGCATTTCTGGAAGAAACTGT